>APFE030873962.1:35027-199985 GCA_000404065.3 Pinus taeda
AATATTTTCTCCTGTTGTTAAAATGACTTCAATCAGAACTATTTAAGTCTAGTAGCAGCTGAAGATTTGCATCTTGAGCAGTTAGATGTAAAGACAACCTTTCTCCATGGGGATTTGGAGGAAGAGATATATATTCAGCAGCCACAAGGGGATACGAGGTAAAAGGGAAGGAGAAACTAGTGTGCAGGTTGAAGAAGAGCTTGTATGGCTTAAAACAGGCTCCAAGGGAGAGATATCTAAAATTTGACAGGTTTTATGTCTGAACAAGGTTATACTAGATGTCACTCTAATAATTGTGTTTATCTCAAAAGGAAAATTATGGCAGCTATATTATATTGTTTTTGTATGTAGAGGACATGCTTTTTGTAGGTTCTAACATGTAGGAAATAAATGTGTTCAAAAGGAAATTGGCAAACTCATCTGCAATGAAGGATTTGGGTGCTGCAAAACAAATCCTTGGTATGAGAATAACTAGAGACAAGAAGAATCACAAATTAACATTGTCTCAAAGTGAGTACATAGAAAAGGTGTTGAAAAGGTTTAATAGGTAGAATGCAAAACCAGTTAGTATACCTTTGGCTAGCCATTTCAAATTAAGTAAGGAGGCATGTCCCAAGGCTTAGGAAGAAATGGCTCATATGTCTAAAGTTCCATATGCATCAACAATTGGAAGCTTAATGTATGCAATGGTCCGCACAAGGCCTGATATTGCACATGCAGTGGGAGTTGTAAGTAGGTACACGAATAATCCAGGAAAAGAACATTAGATGGCGGTGAAGTGGATTCTCAGGTATTTGAGAGATACCAAAAATCAAGCATTATGCTTTGGTGGTTCAAACATTTCTCTACAGGGATATGTTGATGTAGATATGGTAGGTGACAGAAATAACAAGAGGAGCACTATAGGATATGTATTTATTATAGGTGGAAAATCGGTCAGTTGGGTTTCAAAAATCCAAAGTGTTGTTGTACTTTCAACAACAAAAGCATAGTATGTTGCTGCTACAGAGGCTACTAAAGAAATGATTTGGTTACAAAGGCTTCTAGATGAATTGGGTAAGAAGGAGGAGTTAGGTAGGTTATATAGTGATAGCCAAAGTGCCATACATCTTCCAAAGAACTCTCCATTTCATTCCAAGACTAAACATATACAGCTCAGGTACCATTTCATATGGTCAGCATTGGAAGATGGACAGATGAAGCTAGAAAAGATACACACTAGGTATAATCTTATAGATATGCTAACAAAAGTTGTAACCATGGAGAAATTGAGAATCTGCTAAGGTTCAATTGGTCTTCAAGTATGATGAAGAAGATGAGAAAAAACTAGGTCCAAAGTGGAGTTATTGTCTAGAAAATGAAGCAATGATGGAGTTGTTATAATCAATCTCCAAGTGGGAGATTGTTGGGTGTGGAGTTTGATTATCTTTTGTATTCAAAGGTCTCAGCTGAATGTATACCCTAGGAAGACTGTACACCCCTCCACGAGGGGGGAACTTGTCCCACCTATGGAGATTCGTGGGGGGGGGGGTGGATCCACCCCGACTGGTGGGTCCGGGGGCCAACCATCCCCCAACGAGGGTTTGGGGGCAATGCCCCTGAAGCTAAAAATAGATGTAAAATTTCCTTGTAAAAGTCTAGTAATTTCTAGTCAATCTAGGCCATTCATTAGGTGGATGACCTGATGGTAGAAGTTATGTTTAATTTAGGGTTTTTTGACCTAGAAGGCAACCCCTCACTATATATGGGGGAATTGTATTACGTCTATGGATATCTATATTCTAATTGAGGAAGAGAGAGGAGATTGAGAGCGAAGAGGTTGTTATGGCAGATCTGTTGTAGGTTGTATCTTTTCAGTTTGCTGGATAATATAATAAAAGAAGGACTGGTTGTTTCTCCATGGACGTAGCCCAAAATGGGTGAACCACATATATTTGTGTCTCTCTTGTTTTATGCATTTTCTATGTTTATATTTCTGCAATATTTTATGTGTTCCATTGCTTTGTAATATATAATTTTCTAACACTTTGACCATTTCGCTCTAGGATGCCAATAATATCCACCCAAAATACTCTTTGTGCTACACCTTGATCATATTCCAATCAATCACATGGTAATGAGTGGGTCCACATTTCTTCAATAAAGAGACATGAAATGTTTTGAATGTGTTATATTCTTTGCATGGCTAGCCTCACACATTGTATGTTGCATTGGGCATAGTAGGGGGGTGGAAGAACTCCCTATTTCGAGAGATTTGCAAGGGGAAAAAGCCTCCACACAATATTTTGGGGGAAACAACCTTAAAAAAGTATTGGTTGTTTTTTTGTATCCATTTTTTGGCACACAATTTTTGCTAAAAGTGATTTTGTGGCAGATTATCGTTTTTCTGATGGTTTTGTTGTTTTGGTAAAATAAATATGGATGTATTCTAAATGAAAGTAAATGGATTGGTGATTCATGGATGCCACATGATATATATTATGTTTTAATACTATATAAAATAATATATACATTGAAAAATCTTGTTGGTATTCTGAATTTTGGGTTCCGAGATAAAATATATGTGTTCATGTGTGTATTTTCCATTGCATCTTTTTGTTTTATTGAATAATATATTTGTAGTAATTAATAGTATAGCTTTAAAACCTATATTTAGTAGCAAACTAGTTTTGGCTTCAAGGGGATGCCTTTGTGGCTAAGGGGTTTGGCTCAGGCTTGTGGTAGACCTTGTTAGAGTGGGAGAATTATGGAAATGATTCTTGTGGTGAAAGAAAATGGTGAGAAGTTTTAAGAAAAAGATTGAGAAATTCAATCGGTATATTTTTGAGTTGTGGAAGATCAAAATGGAATATCTTTTGGTAAATAGAGATAAGTGAATAATTGTGGATTCAAGTACTACACCAATAGGCATGTTAAGAATATTATACTGAGTTAGATCAAAAAGAGAAGAACACAATATGATTATGTCTCTTAGATTCAATATTACTAAATGTTCAAGGGGAATTTACAACAAATGCTTGTTGGGACAAGTTAAGGGCTTTGTATTAGTATAAGTCCCTTGGGAACAATGTTAATCTAGGTTTTCATTGATGTCAATATGGCATTGATTGAAGTGTCAATACTCTTGCAAAACCTGGTTCTAGATGATTATGTCTTACCCTAAGAAGTTGTCAAGTGTCTGATTGGTGATCTAGTCCCTAGGTACAAGCCCTTGATGTGAAGAAATACACTTAATGAATCCATACTTGTGATGATGCTATACTCTTATATGTACACACTTAACAATGGTGCTTGATGAGGGTTGGAAGACTAAGTGATGATGTGTTTGATGACTGAAAGAGACTTTCCTAATGATACTGCCTACAACATATCACTGCACCATTATATGATGACATGAGATGATACATTCATTATTGGATACACTCATGATGACATAAACGCAAATCTCCTACATGATGACACACTCATGTATTGATAACAATGAAGAACCCACTATCCCAAATATTACTCATGTTGTCCTAAACTTTTTATGCATAAACTTTAAGGACACTCACAAAGAGCTTTTTTTTTTTCCAAATTAGAGGCATCTTTTCTCAATGGGACCTAGACCATCTTAAAGAGGATTTTTTTCCTCTTTCCAATGAGCCCTTACCTTCCTCGAAACTCCAAACGGTTGATGAAATAAATAATATTTAATGTGAAAAATATGAAATTGCACACTAGCCGACCTACACTTGTCATTCATGTCGGCCTCCCTCCATAAGACATGTCCATTCATATTAATCGTCAAACCAATATTAATATGAGTTTGGACTCCTCATTTTAACCATCAGATTTCAATCATCAATTCAGAGAAGAACTACAAAAGGAAAAAAAAGTTGAGGAGGACATAAAAGCTATATAAGTTGTAAAGAGGATAAAGGAGAATAAAAGGGAGAGATAAAGGGTAAAAGGAGGAGAATTTTTCTATTGTTTGTAAGCAGAACAAGATCTCTAATTAAGAAAGTCTTATGGGCATTTTTTTTGTGATATATAGAATCAAATTTGTGGAGAAACAAAGGCCTATTTTGATGCCCTATCCAAATCTGATAGAGGTCTAATTCAGCGTTCTTGTGGCCTCCATCTAAAGACAATTTGCACTCTGTCTGAAGCCCATCCAAGTGAATTTCATGAGTAGTCAAGTGTGAAAATCTGACTGCATTGACTACAGACCTGAAACATTTAATTCCTAGAGTAGACCTAGTCTTGAAGCTTCTATTTGGACTCTTTGAAGTAGGCCTTATCACTCTTAAAGATCAGACTTTAATTAAAGGACCTTATGGAAGATACAACAAATTTTTTTGTATATAATTCTTTGAAGCATTATTGAGCATTGATTTAGAACAATGCAAACTTTGGAGTAGATGTTGACCCTCGTGCATAAATGTTTTGAAGCATACTTTCTTGATTAGAACTTTTATCTAATCCTTCTTGTTGAGCTAATATAGAGTAGGAATCCTTGTCTCCACCTAGAGCACTATTGGAGACGACCTTATTAGAGAATTTTGAAATTTGTTTGGAAGCCCAGGTTATAGGTTTTGGGACAAGCTAAAGGAAACCTTGATGAATACTTGAAGTGGACAAATCTTATTGTTGGGTAAAAACCTTGAAGAAATTTGGAACCTTGATTAAAGGAGTAGGTGTTTGGAGCACCTTTTGAAGTACTCTTGGAGAAGTCTATTAAAGACACGTTGATCAATTCTTGAAGGCTATTGAAGGACTTATAAGACACTCATAGAGCTGCCTACTGAAGATACCATGGAGGATACTTCAATATATTTGGAAGACTTGTAGAAGATAGTCTTGAAGATATTAGTGGAGACCATGATGATGCCCTCATGAGGTAACCTTGAAGAAATTTCTTGGGTATGATGAAGAGCAATGATGACACCTTCTATCTAATATTATTGTCATTGATGATGTAGAGAGAAGACTACAGTGAAGTTGAAGATTGACAGGGCTCGATGAAGAAGACCTCGAATCCATGAAGTACAACCAAACATGCCTTGACAAAGTGAAGCTATAGGGTTGGAACCCTTGGAGTTGATGCTCCTAAACTCAAGGTTGGTGCCTTGGATAAGATAGGGTTGGAGCCCTAGAGGATCAGAGTCCTCAAGAAACTAGGTCAGAGCGTGTACTAGAGAAGGGTTGGTGCCCTAGGGGTTAGGGCATCTAAATACAAGGTTGGTGCTTTGAGAAGATAGGGTAAGTGCCCTAGAGGTCAAAGCCTCACAAAAGTCCAAGTTGGTGCTTGGGAACATGTTGGATCTTGGGAAATTGAAGATTGGTATCTTCATCTAGGGTTGGAGCCCTATATACATTGTACTTGATTTACCGTGAAAAAGAAATTAATAAAAGCATTTAATCTTATTATTCATTTTGTGTTCTAAATATAAGTGATATAACTGGTAAAAGTAACAATTGAAAATAAATATTGATTCACCCCCCTTAGTATTTCCAACAATTGGTATCAAAGCTAGTACCTTCACTCAAAGCCTAATAGCTTGAAGGTTGATCATTAGAACACAAATGGTGAAGCCAAGCAAGAAAGTATCCAATCCTCCTAAAGATGTGTCTCCCTCAACCACTGAAATTGAAATCAATCAATTTGTGAAGGCTCCATTTTTCAATGGAAACTTTGATACATGGGGGGCAAGAATGAGGAATTTATTAAAGACTCAAGGCATTGAAGTCTAGAAATCGGTGATTTTTGATAGCATGATGGATGGAGAATTCAAGGAGTACAATCCAAAAGCAATGAAGGCTCTCTTGAATGGGCTACTTGATTCTATGAAGGCTAATTCTGAAAAATGTTGGTCAGCGAAATGCATATGAAATAAACTTCATGATATTCACTCAAAAGGAGCATTGACAATGATCTCTAATCAAGAAAATGATCTAGATCCCTACAAGGAAGCTTAAGATAAGAGTGATAACACCAAGGCTAAAGAAGACCTAGAAGATGAAGAGAATGAAGAAGATTTTGAAGAAGATCTCATCACTAAACTTATGGCTGCCATAGAAGAGATTAATAATTTGAAAAACAAAAATGAGGAACTTAAGAAGAAAGTGCAAGTTGGTACTAGGGCAATACAAGGAAGGAAATTGACATTTTCAGGCTTCACGTACAAGAAAGAGATGAGGAGCTCACCAAGATTAAGGAATAATTTCATCAAAACAAGAGAAAGAATCATGAAGAAGTAATATCCATGACAAATTAATTGGATAAGGCAAAGAAATGGGAAGATACCTTGTTAAGACACCTTGAACAAAGGCACAAGATCTTGAACAAACGTGAAGTAGAGATTGGTCAATACAAGGAAGAGGTCTCCTCCCTTAAATCACAACTAGAAGAGGAAAGGAAACAAGCACAGGGAGCTGAGAAGGCAATGGAAGCATTGACATTCATAAAAGGACAAGTTAATAAAATAGAAAAGGAGAGAAACACCATGACATGGCAACTACAAGAGAAGGATGATGACATCATCAAATTAAGAGTAGAAATCATCTCACTTAAGGCCCAATCATGTGAAGCAACCAAGATGATGCAAGAAATGAAGAAGGAACTAGTTATGAAAGATGAAGATTGTGAAAAGTTAAAAGGAGAAATTGACTTTCTTAAAAAGGAAGTTGACTTGCTGAATAAGAACTTGAAAATCTCTCAAACCATACATTACATCCTAAGTCATCAAAGGTTTCCCCTTGATAAATCAAGCCTTGGCTATGCAAGTGAATCCTCAAGCAAGTGCGAAAATGCTTCAAACAACAAAGATGTAAGGAAGCGAGGAAGAAATATTGATGCTCCTAGTAAAGACAAGAGTCAAGATGACATTGAAGGAAATCCTACTCTAAGAAGAAATGCAGATGGTGTCAAGGATGCAAGAAGAAATGGTTATCATCAAAGGATACCAAGGCAAAAAGAATGTTAGAAATTTATTACATAACATAAATAATTACCGAGAGGAATATATATATAAGAAAATAACCAGCAAGAGCCATAAACACATATGTTTATCCAGGAAAACCCCAAATCCGGGGAAGAACCCAACCATAATGAAATTTCATTATCTTTGGTTAAAACCCTGGCCAATTCGGCCAAGTCAGCATTCACCGCTCACCTCCAGACCTTCCATTAAAACGAAGTCCTTCCAGCTTTTTATGAGCTCCATTACATATAATACCATGGGCAGAATACTATGGGTGCACAATACCATGTGCCCCAAAACCATCATTGTTTAACCTGGTCAACTTTGACTCTATCTTGAGTCAAGTTTACCTAACAATTCCCCCTTTAAACTAACTCCAGCCAAACCTGCTAAGTGAGACAATCCGCTCACTCTAGCTCTTACCCCCCTCAGAGTTTTTACCCGGGGTATTGTTAACTCGACATCCCCCTATTAGCTAGGTCTAACCCAGACTTTACCGGTGATCACCGAGGGGTACACATGCCTTACCAGGTCTTACAGTAGTATGCCCATTTACATGCAATAATTTGACTTCATTAATTTTTGTTTGTTTGTTTATTACTGTTGTGATTCTTATCCATCCACTCTCAATTTGATTTCCTCAAAAACTTCTATCAAACCCCTCCAACTGCGAGCCCGACAAGAACCTCATAGATTCTAGCACCAGTGGCTTCACGTAGTAGAAAACAAACAATTTTCTTCTACTGATCTTCTTTAAATAGCCACATGAATCCCAAACAATTCGTCAGCATGTTCCAAAACTGTAAATATCGCAAGTGCGCTGTGATCCCTGGCAGTTATATCACTATCTTCTGCAAATTCTCCTCGAGGTTCTTCAGCATACAATTGTTGCACCATTAGTTTCCAGACCCATATCTGAAAAAAAGGCTGCATTGATCTCATCAGGCACTATAAAGCCCTGGCATCAAAGAATCTCTTTGAAACCAATATCTGGCTCTAATACCAATTGTTAAAAATTTACCCATTCCAACAATTTTACAGGGCTTATCATCACCCAAACGAACTTGTCCAAAATCTCCTTGAACATAGTCATAAAAATATTTCTTATTAGGTGTGGCATGGAATGATGCCCTTGAATCTACCACCTAGGAATTAGTAATATTTTTGAAAGAAAGAAAGAAAGCATCTTGTAACACCTCGCTTGTCACATTTGCTTCATGATTGTTTTCTTGTTGTGCATCTCCTTCTTTTCCCTTTCGAGATCTACAGTCTTTCTTTAGGTGTCCTTTCTTTCTACATTTCCAGCACACTATCCCTGATCTAGACATGAATCTTCCTTTCCTTGATTTACTTTGATATCCTGAGCTCTTTCCTCTTTCCATTTTTCTTCCCCTAGACTCTACACTCAAAGTATTTCCTGATGTCTCACCAGAGCTTTTCCATCGCATTTCCTTGCTAAGGATAGCACCGACAACATCATCAAACTTTAAAGTACTAGATCTAGAAATAGAGTTACTAATGGCCATTACCAAACCATTCCAAATTTCTGGTAATGAGCACAAGAATAACAGAGCTCTAACTTCATCATCAAATTTTACCCCTACAGAACATAACTGACTTGTAACAATATTAAAATCATTTAGATGGTCTACAACAGATCCACCTTCTGACATCTTCATATTAAATAAACATTTCATAAGAAATACCTTGTTTGAGGCCGAGGGTTTTTCCTATAGTTTCTCCAACGCCTTAATCAAACCCTTTGTCATTGTTTCCTTCGAAATGTTGAAGGCGACCGATGCTGTGAGGCACAACCATATTGTTCTAAGTGCCTTTCTATCAAGAAGGTTCCATTCTTCATCTGTCATAGTCGTCGGCCTCTTTGCTTTTCAGCCCAATGGTTGGTATAGATCTTTCTGATACAGATAATCTTCCATCTGCATCTTCCAAAGTGAAAAGTTTTGGCTATTAAATTTCTTGACCCTAAACTTACCATCTTCTGCCATTTCTCCCACTCGAACGAGGAAACCTTCTTTCCTGTGAGTTTATCAACCAAATAGACCTTCGGCTCTGATACCAGTTGTTAGAAATTTATTGCATAACATAAATAATTACCGAGAGGAATATATATATAAGAAAATAACCAACAACAACCATAAACATATAAACACACGTGTTTATCCGGGAAAAGCCCAAATCCAGGGAAAAACCCAACAATAATGAAATTTCATTATCTTTGGCCAAAACCCTGGCCAATCTGGCCAAGTCAGCCTTCACTGCTCACCTCTAGACCTTGCATTACAATGAAGTCCTTCCAGCTTTTTATAAGCTCCATTACATATAATACCACGGGTAGAATACTATGGGTGCACAATACCATGTGCCCTAAAACCATCATTGTTTAACCTGGTTAAATTTGACTCTATCGTGAGTCAAATTTACCTAACAAAGAATTCAGAAGTACATCAAGGATACCTTCTTATCCCAGGTACCAAAGTACATTTCTTGGTTATTGCTATTCTTGTACAAACTTTTGGCACATGACAAAAGATTGTAGGGCATATCACAAAGATAAATATATTGGTCCCCATCAATCTCTGAGAAGTAATTTTTCAAGAAGAAGTCATGAATTCTTATTCATGAACAACATAGAGTTCTTCAAGTGTCATAACATTGGACATATGGCACGTGATTGTAACATGACTTGGGCACCTACTCAAGCTAGAACTATGCCAGACAATAGAGTTACATTAATATGGAGAAGGAAGCAGATTCATTATGAAAATCTCTTGAACTCTCCAACTAACAACACATGTTGTTGACCTGATCCTTGATAATCTAAGTATTTGATGGGGAGACTCTGTTAGAAAGAAGACCATGCATACAATTAGGGGGAGCTTATGATGGTTAGGAATTTTTATGGAAGCTATTAGTGAATGGGCCCTATGAAATCCTTGACGAGCCACATTGAAAATCATCCTTTGATAGATCGTCTCTTGGGGGAAATTCCATTGAAGAACATGAGCCCTTATTCATCCATGAACTATTATTGAATATCTCTTCAACTTGATCACTCAGTAGGTAATCTTTCATGAGCTAGAGCAGATCGTGTAAACATGGGGAGTTGGTTAACACATGAGGAAATTCAAACATATCATAGACCACATTTCCAAAAGGAAGAACACCATGACAGGGGGAGTTCTTGGGCACCCTGTTTTCCATTGATGTCAAAGGGGGGGAGAACGTTGGAAGGGCAAGAATATTTCCATCAATGACAAAGCAAGAGATTGTTAATCTAGGTTGTCATTGATGTAAATATGTCATTGACTGAGGTATCAATACTCATGAGAAGCCTAGTTCCAGATGATGATGTCTTGCCCTAATAAGTTTCCAACTATTCGATTGGTCATCTAGTCCCTAGGTACAAGTCCTTGATGTGAAGAACTACACTTAATAAAGCCATACTTGTGATGGTGTTATACTCTTACATTTCCACACTTAATGATGGTTCTTGATGAGGGTTGGAAGACTAATTTATGACGTGTCTGACGATTGAAAAAAGACTTTCCTAACAATATTGCCTACAACATATCACTACACCATTATATGATGACATGAGATGATACACTCATTATTGCATACACTCATGATGACATAAATGCAACACTCCTACATGATGACACACTCATACATTCATAACAATGAAGAACTCGTTGTCCCAAATATTACTTATGTTGTCCAAAACTTTTTATGCATAAAATTTAAGGATAGTCACAAAGAAAAATATTTTTTACAAACTTAGAGGCATATTTTCTCAATGGAACCTAGACCATCTTAAAGAATATTTTTTCCTCTTTCAAATGAGCCCTTACTTTCCCCGAAATTCCCAGCGGCTGATGAAATAATGAATTTTTAAGGTAAAAAATATGAGTTCGGACTCCTCAGTTTAACCATCAGATTTCGGTGATCAATTCAAAGAAGAACCATAGAAGGAAAAAAAAGTTGAGGAGGAAAAAAAAGGTATAGAAGCTGTAAAGAGGAAAAGGGAGAATAAAAGGGAGTTAGATCAAGGGTAAAAGGAACAATATTCTTCTAATGTTTCTAAGAAGAACGAGATCTATGATTAAGAAAGTCTTCTGGGCACTTTTTTGTGATATCTAGAGTCAAATTTGTGGAGAAACAAAGGCCTATTTTGAGGCCCTATCCAAATCTGATAGAGGCCTAATTTGGCCTTCTTTTTGCCTCCATATAAAGACAATTCACACTCTGTTTGAAGCCCATATAAGTGAATTTCATGAGAAGTAAAGTGTGAAAATATGACTACATTGACTGCAGACCTAAAACATTTAATTGTTGGAATAGACCTGGTCCTGAAGCTTCTATTTGGCCTCTTTGAAGCAGACCTTATCACTCTTAAAGATCTGACTTTATTTAGAGGACCTTCAGGAACCTACGAACAATTTTTTTGCATATAATTCTTTGAAGCATTACTGAGCATTCTTTTAGAACAAAATTATGCAGACCTTGGAGTAGCTTTTGACCCTTGTGCATAAATATTTTGAAGCAGACTTTTTTCACCAAAACATTGATCCAATCCTTCTTGTTGAGCTAATATAGAGTGGGAATCCTTGTTTCCACCTAGAGCACTATTGGAGACAACCTTATTAGAGTAATTTTTTAAAGTTTTTTGGAAGCCCAGGTTATAGGAGTAGCTTTGGGACAAACTAAAGGAAACCTTGAAAAATACTTGAAGTGGACAAATCTTGTTGTTGGATAAGAACCTAGAAGAAATTTGAAACCTTGATTAAAGGAGGAGGCATTTGGAACACCTTTTGAAGTACTCTTGGAGAATTCTATTAAAGACACGTTGATCAATTCTTGAAGACATTTGTAGGACTTATAAGACAGTTGTAGAGCTGCCTATTAAAGATACCTTGGACGATACTTAAAGATATTTGGAAGACTTGTAGAAGCTAGTCTTGAAGATATTAGTGGAGACCATAATGATGCCCTCATGAGGTAACGTTGAAGAATTTTCTTAGGTATGATGAAGATCAGTGGTGACACCTTCTATATGATAAAGTTGTCATTGATGATGTAGCGAGAAGACTATAGTGAAGTTGAAGATTGACAGGGCTCGACGAAGAAGACCTTGGAGTCATGAAGTACAACCAAACATGCCTTGACAAAGTGAAGCTATAGTCTTGGAACCCTCAGATTTGGTTCTCCCAAACTCAAGCTTGGTGCCTTAGATAAGATAGGGTTGGAGCCCTAGAGGATCAAAGTCCTCAAGAAACCAAGTCGGAGCCTGTACCAAAGAAGGGTTGGTGCCCTAGGGTTTGGAGCGTCTAAATGCAAGGTTGGTGCCTTGAGAAGATAGGGTTGATGCCTTAGAGGTCAAAACCTCAAAAACGTCCAAGTTGGTGCTTGGAAATAGGTTGGAGCATGGGAAATTTAAGATTGGTATCTTCATCTAGGTTTGGAGCCCTATATACATTGTACTTGATTTATTATGAAAAATAAATTAATAAAATCATTTATTTTTATTGTTAATTTTGTGTTCTAAATATAAGTGGTCTAACTCATAAAAGTAACAATTGAAAATGAATATTGATTCAACCCCCCCCCCCCCCCCAAGTGTTTCCAAGAGTATGATTGTGTCTCTTAGATTCAATATTACTAAATGTTCAAGGGGAATTTACAACAAATGCTTTTCGGGAGAGGAATTTAGTGTCACACTAGTTTTGGCTTCAAGGGGATGCCTTTTTGGCTAAGGGGTTTGGCTCAGGCTTGGGGTAAACCCTGTTAGAGTGGAAGAATTATGGAAGTGATTCTTGTGGTGAAAGAAAATGGTGAGAAGTTTGATGAAAAACATTGTGAAATTCAATGGGTATATTTTTGAGTTGTGGAAGATCAAAATGGGATATCTTTTGGTAAATAGAGATAAGTAAATAATTGTGGATTCAGGTAGTACACCAATATGAATGTTAAGAAGATTGTACCAAGTTAGATCAAAAAGGAAAGAACATAATATGATTGTGTCTCTTAGATTCAATATTACTGAATGTTCAAGGGGAATTTACAATAAAATGCTTTTTGGGACAAGTTAAGGGCTTTATATTAGTATAAGTCCCTCGTGAACAAATACTTTCTACAGAAGTATTTTCATAACTTAATGATGAAGGATGCATACTTATTGAAAGAGAATCTAAATGCCTTTAGATTTCGATATTGTCGTAACTTATCTATTATCTGTTGGTATTCATATTTAAGATGAAGAAAATTACAACAGTTTGTTATGTTCTCTATCAAAGTCATGGGAAAATTCGGTTGTTTCCATAGGTAGTAATGAAATCACTTTAAATTTTAATGAAATAGTCTCCTCCTTGTTATTAGAGGAGATGAGACAAAAAAAATGGAAATCCATCATTAAGATGCCTTGCCTGAAAGAGGATTCTCCCAGAATATAAATAAAAATAACTCCTCGTGTGGGAGATCTAAATCTAGAGGAATATCTAAATATTCAAGAAAGTTTGTAAAAGTGTATTGGATATGTGGAAAATTTAGGAATTATAAAAAAGATTGCACATCTAAAATTATTGAGAAAGGGAAGGGATTTGAAGATGATTCTTTTGCAAAAGAAAAAGCCTCCTCAAATGAAGGAGGGGATGTGTACTTGGAATATTTATGTACACATGTAGATCATGAGTCATGGTTGGTTGAACCAGGTGCATCCTTTCATATGACTTCTCACAGGGAATGGTTTTGCAAGTATGAAATATTTTATGGTGGTGATGTTCTCTTTGGAGATGACTCACCATCCAAAACCATTGGATAAGGGAAGACAAGTTGAAGCTCATCATTGGAAGAATTAGAATACTCCTTGGTATTTTATGCATCCATGGTGAGAATGGGGGTACATATTAGGGATAAACTATGGATTTATGGGGACGGTGCAGGTGAATTATATGCTCATTAGGTGGTGATGGTTATGATATAGAGTGGGGGAAATTGCACCCACATGGGTCTGGTGATGGTGAAGTTCGCCCTCATTTGGGTGACAAGGGTGGTTAGTGTATAGTGGTGAGTGAGGATTCAAGTAGTGAAAAGCATGGGGTGGGCATGAAGTGCAACCCCATGCCCACACTATTTAATGTTGATGAAACCCTTCCAAAAAGGACACACATAAGTCAGAACAATAAAAAACCTTGAAACAAAAGAAAAATGAAAATAGGTAATAGCTTAGTCTATTATGTTGACCAAATGGAATTTAAATTTGAACATAAATGGATCCAATCAACATGTAAATGGAAAAATGGTTGAGAGAAAAAAATAATAAGCAAATAATGTATGCAACTCAAAGGATGGAAAGGTGCAACTAAATAATTAACTTGCTCGCACATCATGTAAATGAAAACTAAAATATCTAAAAATCACGTGGAGCACTCTATATTATTTAGATTTTGATGTATTCTCCTTATGGGAGATTTTCTAGATAATTATGTCAAATCCCCTCAACTTAACTCAAAAATGTCCCTCATTTCCTATTAGTTTGAGACTATAGCCACCGAAGAAAAGTTTGTTGGGTGCAAGTCTTGAAGTTGCCTTCTCCTACCATGAATGGGTTGTGAAGCATTTTATGTGAGTGCTATGAACTTATATGATGGTAGAAAAATAATTCTAATGTGTTATAGGAAATATATTACAAACACACTAAGTGTAGAGTCTCCAAAATGTATTCAAAATATCATCCACTTTCACCTTTATCACCACCATTTCACTCACATGTCACAACTCTATGACCATATAACCTTTCATTAGCCTTCATTTTCATAATTATATGGGTTACCTTTGTGCTTTCCAAAAGTTAATGATTTATAGTATTATAAGTCAATTAAATGGTTGAAATTTAGAAAAATTACATATACTTGCTAATACTTAAAAGTGGCTTGAGTTTCATGACATGTGTAGGTCATTTGGAAGGTACGAAGGCACCATTATGTGGCCTCCAGTGCTCAAATTAGAATTATCTTCAAGATATGGAAGAAGATTTGGATAAAAGTCAAAGAGGATATGTGTCTCATCATTAGCTATTTTAGTTGTAACTCTACGAGATTTTATTGGGATCTAGGGAGAAAATAATGGACCTCCATTAATGAGGTAGCTTCTTATGTTTTTGTATAAATAGGATATCCTTCTCCTTTGAAAGGCATGTGTAAAGTTGGGGAAATGCTCATTTTTTTAATATAGATTTTGGATTTGGCACCATGCTCATGCATGATGTTCACCTTGATTTGGTTATGCTTGCATTTGGGGCCTCTCAACTTGCCATCTCTCATGCTTTTGGATTGGACACATATAATGTGTGAGATTTATTGTTTTTCATAGATTAAGATTTATTGTTTTCATAGATTAAGATTTATTTCTTTCATATCTTTTCCTGTGTGAGAGGTTAAGAGTGATTGTCTTTATTTTCTTTCTACCTAGAAGTTAAGAGCATTTGTTTTTATTTTTTTCATATCTTTTCATGTGTGAGAGGTTAAGAGTGATTGTTTTTATTTTATTTCTACCCAGAAGTTAAGAGTATTTGTTTTTATTTGCTTTCATATCTTTTCCTATGTGAGAGGTTAAGAATGATTGTTTTTTCTTTCATTTCTGAAAGAGTGGTGTGCTTTTTAGTTCCTGCAAGATTGAAAGATTAAGATTCCAATTTCACCTGTTGTACTATAATTATACTATAATCTCTTTTGAATTGAGTGTTGAATTAGAATAAGTGAATTTGGTTTTTCATTATTTGGTTTCGTAGTTAGATTGATATGAATTGAAAGTTAATTTCTAGCGTATATAGTGCACGCATGCTTCGCAAGTTTTACGAAACCCCCGGGTTGACAACTAAATGATAGGTAATTAATTTGCCTCAACATTTTGGTGTCATTACTAGGGAAGTGTGCATAGGATCTAGCTTTCAATCTAGAGTTCATTTTTCAATTTTTTTCTAGATGCATGATTAAATCATGTAGATGCATGAATTGTTTAGTTGCATATCATTTTTATAAAAAATATAAAAAATTTGATATTAACCACTTATGGACAAAGGAACTAGAATCCAAATCAAACATTCTTTGGAGCACAAGGACTATATTGAGGAATAGTATCGAAACATGATTGTGCCACAAAATTCATCCATTCTTCAAGAGATCTTTGTGGTAATCTAAAGGTCAAAATGACTTCTCATGTCCTCATATAAAATCAGGTACATTTTGCAAATTTGGATATGAACTTTCTAGAAAGTCTAATTCGTAAATGGTTCCATTGGAAACATTTATATACCTAAAAAATAAAATAATAAAATATTTCAAGTAGATAAATTAGGAAAAATAAAATCAAGCTTAATTGCATTTTTTTTATAAGTTCTTGATTACATTTTTTTTATGTTCTTAATTGCTTTTTGTTTTAGATTTTTAGAGTTTAAAAGATTTTTAGAATTTTTTATTTTCTTACATTTTTTCACTACCTCACAAAAATTTTTCAACAAAAAATTCATGTTTGATTTTAAATAATTAAAAAGTCTATGTTATTACATGTTAATTTCATTAAAAAATTGAATATATATATATATATATATAATAATATAATATTAATTATATATATATATATATATATATATATATATATATATATGATGTTTTTAATAAGGAAAATGTAAGTTTGAAATTAATAGAAAAAAATCAATCCTCTTTTTACTATCTTCATTTCTTTACTATCTTTATTTTCCAATAAAATTGACAAGTCATGAGACCTACAAAAAAAAAATCAATTGCATTAGGTTGAAAAACAAAATCCAAAAATCATCATTTAAGAAAAAAAGAACAAAAACAAAACTATATCTTGCTTTAAAATTGTTGCATATGTGGCATATCAAAGGTTCAAATGATTCCATTCTGATTCCATATGGATCGGTTATCTTCTCAAAATCTCCTTCCATAGTCATTTTCAAAGTAATGCCATGACCAAACAACTTGCATTGATATGGAGGCAGATTAGAGCACCCCTTGATCCATCCCCGAGATTTGTTATTGGTATTTTCTTCATAATGTCTCCGATGAAAAGGTTTAATAAACTCATACCTATCTAAACCCATGCATGATATACATCTCAAGGTTACAAAGGTCAAGGATGCTCCCTCTAGTTCACCCAAATCACATATTCAAATGGGGGGCACATTGAGGTATGCATGTCTCTGAGTGTCCACCCAAATGGGAGGCATATCAAGGTTCCAAAGTTCCAATATGTATATCTCGAATTCTGAAAGTTACTAGTAGCCATTACAAATAAAGAATAATAGTTGAGTTGCAAATCAAATCGAACCCAGAAAGCGAGAGTCCAATACTTGCAAAGGAAATGTGTAGCAACTTAAAAACGTCATTGTTGAAACATGATTTTTGGTCAAACTAAAACGAATGCTGAAAAAATAAAACATGGGTTTTTCTCAGAACGGGGTCAGTTATAAAACCGGAGAACAATTTTCTGAAATCCATAGCCAATTCAGAGATATTCCAGGTTCTTTAGAGACTTATTTTCGAGGTTACATGGAAAAACAATTTTTACTTACTGCCTTCATCCTGCAAATTGTGGAAACAAATCAATTTTGATTGAGTCCATCAGAAATATGTCATGGTGTTGAAAGGAGAGTAGCTTCAACAAACAAAATGATTACAAATTTTATGCACAGTTCCAGCGCTTGGCTCCGCAATATGGTGTTGCTAAACCATGAGTGTTGTCATTGAGTCAAAACCATGCATCAGTTCATATCAGTTCACATATTCACTTGCAATGCTTTGAATTTTCGTTTTTAACCATGGAAAATTTCATATCAAGTTTTTAGCATATGCATATTTTGATGTTAGTGGAATATTATTTTAATGTTTTATATGTATAATTTTTGTATGTTTTGTATAAGAAATTTTTTATCAATTTTTTTTAATGAAGTGTTTCTATAACATTTGTACATGTATAGGTTTTGTTAGGTTTGTTTTTATGTATATTTTAGATTGTATATATGTTTTCTTATTATGTTTTTATTTTGTGTATGTTTATTTTACTTTTTAGTTTTGTAAATATTTCGTTAATTTTTAGATTGTGTGTTTTATTATCTTTTTTTTTTAAGAAAATTGCTATGGAAAATTGTCAAAAAATTTTGATGTGAAATTCATTGTGTAACTAGAGAAAACTAAAAAAATGGGGGAAATTTTGAGATAATTCACTTACACACCTGTCGAAGCAAAAAAAAAGTATAAATAAATAATTATTTGCTTATTTTTCTAAAAGGGGCATTGATCAATTTGAAGATTGGATTCACTATTTGTTTGTAACAAAAAATTAAAATGCATAGCTGTGTGTACTTAACTGTTTGTTCAAGATTTTAGCTACAGAAACTGCAAAATTCTGTACTTGGAAAACAATTCTGCGGCTATGTATTTAACTCAATAATCTATTTTTCAACAATGCATTATAATCACAAAATCATGATCAAAATTTATTGGATTTGTCTAATGATGATGTTTTCAGGCATGATGGAGGAAAGAAGAAGAACTATGAAGGCACTTTACCTGCAAGATCAATTGATGAATTTTTGATTGAGGAAATTGTTTTCTTTTAGAAATTGGATTAACTATTTGAAATAAAAACATGACATAAACCTATCAATTATGCAATTTTTTGTATGTGCCTAGAGAAATTGATCACTTCTCTTTTAACACACTTACATTTGTTGTAATGTTAGTGCCATGTTTTTTTCAGGTTCCAAGCCAATCGAAGAATCGAAGGAAGCCAATTATGCATGATTGGTTTTCTACAACCAATTCCAAGAAACATAAACCAATTGAATATATTTTTATCATCCATAAATGCCATAATTTTTCCTCTTCAAACTCACAATCCATCCAAAAGTTTTCGCTAAGCATCGTCATCACCATTTTCCTTGCAAAGAGTCACATGTTTCCTTCACATTTTTCATTTACATTTTCCATAATTTCCATTATTAACCCATTAATAGAGACATTCACCTCGCTCACATGATGATTTGTCCTTTTGCTTTTCTTTCAGCTATTTATCCTCTTGTCAGTTTCCTTTCCATTAAATAAAATTTGATCCGCTGCAAAAATTTTCATTCATAGTCCTTCCAAAATCATCATTTCGTACTCGCATTAGATGATGGAAGATTCATTAAAAACTCTCTTCTAACAAGTCTTGGCCTATCGACATCAACACATTATCTAGGTTCAGAGCTAGAGTCCTTATTAGTACCTTGAGGCTTGTATGCATCAATACCAAGTTCTTTCACTAAAATTCATGGGAATACATCAATGTCCCTTGATAATTAGATCTTGCAGATGTAGATGCAGTGTTGAGAGGGAGTTCAATGTATATCAGAGTTGCATAGTGGGTGGTGAGCAATATGGCTAGACATTAACAACTTGACAGAAGTTGATGCAGAGACAGGGTGTTGTTGTAGGAACTACAACACTGGAACACATTCCTCATTAAGAGGGAGTGTTAGATTTTGTAGCATCAAATGTGTTATAGCAATGAAACATGGTAGAGACGCTAGAATACATGAGATCTCCAAACCCCAGAAATCGTTTCTAAAAATTCTTCCTAGAAGTGTCTCAATTAGATTATTAATTGATTTTTAAATATTTCTAAAGTATAAATTTAGGGAATATGCTTAATTAATCAATATTAATTAAGATAAGGTGAGAATCATCTAGAAAGTCACATAGATCGATTTAGAGATGATCTTAGCCATCGATTATATTATAATATTGGTTGTTGGCGCTCCAACAATGGATTATAAGAAGAGATCGATGTGGTGATGGAGATGACACTTGAGTAGTTCAATTCCTTAGCAAATCGATTTCCACACTAGCAGCAGTTAGTTGCCAGAGAGAGCCATAAATCGAAGCAGTTTGTGAGGGGCATAGTTAGTGACGCTGGGGGAAGTATTCCATATCTAGTGTGTGCATTTGTAAAAAGGTAGAAGAGCCACAAAGAAGCTATCAGAGGGATTGTGCACTAGATTCTAGAGGCATGTTTGATTTACTAAAAGGGAAATATGTCTTCAGTTCTGGAAGGAAGGAGTACCCGAGCATTAGAGAAGCATTTTCCCATCCAGCAGAAGGAAAAACGACTTCATTAGATATGAGTCATAGGATTGACGTCAAGAAAAATGGGCAGTATAGAGCAGAGGATGACGAAGAGGGTTAGAGGGCCAAGTTTTATGAAAGCAAGTTATGTAGCGGTCTTCCTATGGGGTGAGGAAATTCCTCACTAGATTTTTGCTAGTATTTTTCTTGTTAGGATTACCAAATTTCGACATCTAGTTGTACTAATTATTTCTCTTTGTTGCATAATAATAAAACCCCCATCTGTTGCACTAGTATTCCCAAGTTGGGTTTTTCGAAGACATTTGTCCAAAAATAATTGTTTCATATTTTATGTGTGTGTGCTAACATTTCTAAGTTTCCAGCACATTATTTTTTTCACAGTTTTTATTTTTGAAGGTTCGAGTGTGTTTATTTCGATATTTGTCATAGCACATAAATTGCTAAATTAATTAACAATTAGGAAAAAACAATACCACTTGCTACAATAAGTTTCCAATTTGGAATTTTCAAAGGGTGTTCATTTCTTTATTATAACTAAGGAAAAATTGAAAAAGGCAAATGTAATGGCAAAGACATTTGAAAAGAAAAATAAGCATTAATTGGCATTTTATTTATAAAAATAAAGGAAAATAGGAGAAAAGGAAGGTGAAAGGTCATAGGTTGCTGGTGAGGAGGAAAATAAAATAAAATAATGGAAATTGAAGAAAGTAGAGGCCTCATTGATAAAAAGGCTTATGAGGACCAGTTCATAGCTTTTGTCAGCTTAGTTTTAGATCTCTCTTTATTCTCTCTACTCCCTCATACTCTTGAACACTTGGAGAATTCTTGGAGCACTCTAGCATTGGAGAAAGGAGGGAAAAGGAAGGAGAAGAAAGGAAATGAAATGAAGGATCAAGCAAGGAGGAGCTGGGATCAAATGACTAGAACATGATTACTTTCAGGTATAGAATTGCATATATTATTTTCTTTCTAGATTTAGCATGCATGGTACATGAATGTGTGTATTTGGTTCTCTTACTATCATTGGCATAGGTTTTTCCAAGTGTAATAGTGGGTTTCAACCTTTCCTTGCCATTTCTAGATAAGCGTGGTGTGATGGGGTTCTTTTACTTGGTTGACCTGGATTGTTTGATGGTTTCATAACTGAGTGGGGTGGTTTAAGGAAAATTCCCAAAGGCCTAGGAATCACTTGACTGGTAATAGCGAGATACAGCATAAAGTCTGAGGGCGGAGATGGAAAAATTTCTCACGGTTTAGGTGGAGAGATCTGAAGGCATCCATACTTGTTTGAGGCATAGTGATCCATTGACTAGTATATGGAAGGATTACGGTAAAGGCTGGTAGTGTATGTTTATTGTTTGGCCTATGAATCCCTTAACTGATAAAGGTGCGACACATGGTAAAGATTGGTTGCATAGAAGATGGTTTCAGTACTAGGAATCCCTTGATGGGTAATGGAGGGATACACGGTAAAGCCTGAGAAATCCCTAGTTGGTTTTGTTGCGAGTCTTACATTCATGCCTGGAATATGGCATGGGAGTGATTGGTTGAAAGAAAGATTTGGTTCAGCCCAATCTATGGTTAGGTGATACATGGAAGTCCTTGACTTGGTTGGGTTTTGCATATGTTAATAAGATCTCTTTTCCTCTTGTATTTCATGAGTATTTATACTTCTTATTATGAGGCTTTAATGGTTGTTCTATCATTGATATTACTCTATTTATATGCTAGCTATAAGAATGGTTTTATGATAAACTTTAGCTATGGCTCTCATCATGTTTTGATTAGTAAATTAATGGTTAATGTATGTATGACCTAATAGATGATAATGCAAAAATTATAAGAGGGAATTAGTCCCTCTTGAAGATTCTCATATAAGTATGAAACCCTTATGTTCACATGTGTATTTATGACTTGTACATTACATGTTCATGTTGTGTTTAACAAAATGTCTATCATCGCTAGGCCTTGTTAGGTCAGGTTTTTGTCCAAGTTTTATATGGAAGGCCTTGTCCTTGCGTCATTTATAAATTCTGAGAGCTTCATTAAGTTTTGGGCAGAGGACTAGATCCTAGTCTTAAAAAGTGGCCTAAATATCATGATCATAGACACAAAATTGGGTGAAAAAGACTGCAATCACTCCCTTGTAGGAATTATGCATGCGACTGAAGGTGTCATCCAAAATCAAGCAATGTTATGCCAACGTCAGGGAGATCGCAGCACTGAAACATGGTTTTATCTTAGGGCTTAGGCACCTGGAAGGGTGGTTTAGCCCTTGGGGGTCCTATAGCACTTGAAGGAGGTCATTAAGTTTTGTCTTATTGATTCCACTTCCTTAAAGTGATATAGGAGGTTGAATCATATCATAGTAACTCTTCATCACATGTTTAATCTGACAGGTTAGTAACTTAGGTAAATGTGGGAGGAGAGTGTTACAGAGTGATATGAGAGCATAGTTCAACACTTGGGCTAGATGGGTGAAATGTGGATTGTCATGCATGCATATAGGTTGTATATGTTCTTGTTATGGTGGTGGACATTGTTACTATTGCATTGTTATGTGGAAGTGGATGGTGTTGTTGTTGGAATATGGTCATCATGAGTGTATGTTAGTTATGCATTTGTTATGCATGTCAGTGTTTATATGTTGTTATGTATGTATTGTCATGGTTATGGTTATCATGCATGAGTTCATGGTATGCAGTTCATATTGGCATGCATCAGAACTGGATAATGATTGAGATGATGTTTGATCTTGCAGAGAAGATATCCTCCCTTGAATTATAGTGAGGTATGTTGATTATCTTTATAATTTTGTTTAGCTAGCATGATATACTCACAAGAAGAAGATAAATATTACTAGAAAAATGGTGGAATAAAACTCATGAGACTTCCCTTACAGATCAGATGAGCAACATGGTGATGAGTACTCCCCTCACATAACAGATACATTGAGAAGTTTGCAGACAGAGATAAGAAATTGCAAGGCAGATAATGACAGGACGGTTCAGTCATAGGAGAGGCTTGCCTGGGCACACGAGAAATAAGTAGAGGTTAATGTAGTCATCCTTCAAATCTTGTGAGAATTGTAGAGACATGGACAACCACAAATCAATCATGAGCAGGAGGAAAGGACGAATGGGGAATATGGTAATAGGTCTGATGGTGGGAACAGGTCAGATAGGGATGAAACGATCAGAGATGGTAGGTTCTTGGATATGTCATATAGGAAAGGTGATGGAAACATATTCTATTATAGTTTTGGTTTAGACTGGTATCATGGTCATCATCGTTATCATTCTTATAGAAGGAGTGACAGGGGATATTTTCTCAATGAGTTTAAGAAAGCTAATCCACCTAAATTTGATGGAGATTTGAAGAAACCGAAAGATGCAGAGGCATGGTTTCTTCGAATGAAAACGTTATTTGAGAACCTGAAGGCCAAAATACCTATCTTCAACCTCAAAGGGAAAGAACACATTTGATGGGAAGATGTGAAGTGTGTCAGAGACATCAAGAGAAAGGAGTTTAGTTGGCATGAATTCAAGAGACTCTTTAGGAATAGATATTTCTCAAAGAGTAACTATGAGAGTAAATCCAAGGATTTCTATGAGCTAAATATGGGCTTGATGACAAATGAGGAGTATACGACCAAGTTCTTGGAGTTATTGAGGTATGTACCATATCTTAAGGATGAGAAGGGCAAGGTTCAAATATTTGCTAGTGGATTACCATTGAAATTTAAAGATCATATTGAGTATGATGAGCCTCGATCACTTGAAGAAGTCATTGGGAAGTTGAAGCACTATTATGAGTAATCAAAGCATAAGACAATATATCAACAAGGTTGTAAATGAAAAGACAAGACTAAAGGTAAATGGGAGTTGAAGCGAATAAGACCATAGGATGTAGGTGAGAAAGAGAATGTTGTTCCTTACAAAAATTTTAATGTAGTTCGAAATGGACATGGGTCACAACGTGGAGGGAAGTAACATAAAGGTGATGTTAAGGGATAGTTCGACTATTGGGTATGTGGCAAGGAGCATCTCAAGGGGTATTTTCTGTCGTATGAGGGTGGTAAGCAGAAGCATAGATAATTGGGGATATTGGGCAGACAATTCCATGAATCTATGCAGCATTGGATAGCAGGCAGGTGGATCACCATGCGTCTATTATCAATATGGATGGTAAACTTTTTTGTCAAGTTGTTTCTATTTTGGTTGACCATGGATCTAATTATAGTTATGTTAACACTGACCTAGTGGATATGTGTTGTTTGAATAAATAAGTGCATGTAGAATCTTGGTATGTACAATTGGCTACAAGTACAAAGAAGAGAGTTCATCATTAGGTAAGAGCTTTTGCATTTGAGTTGAATGGTATGCCTACCTCAGTGCATCTAAATGTGCTTTCATTGGGATTGTATAGTATGTTATTGGGTATGGATTGGTTGTATTTTAATAGGACCAAAGTATATTGTTATGACAAGGCTATTGAGTGCTTCAATGACAATGGAGGACAAAGAATATTGTAGGGTAAGAAGAAGGCAACATCAGTTAACATGGTTACAACTATGCAGGCAAAGCACAGTCATAGGAAAGGGTGTGTGTTATTTGAAATGCATATTTATAGCAATAAAGGTAAGCATGTTAACGATGTAGAGGTCTTGAAAAATTAATTGGTTTTACAATAGTTTTAGGATGTCTTTCTAGCAGATATTTCAGAGTTATTGCCTCACATGGAATTTGACTTTTATATTGAGTTGGTACGAGGGGCAACACCAACATCAAAGGTACCATAAAATATGAGCACTCTAGATCTAGTAGAATTGAAGTTGTAGTGAAGTAAATTCTTGAAAAGGGATACATCAGACCAAGTGTGTCACCTTAGTGTGCACTAGTGTTGTTTGTAAAGAAGAAGGATGGTACTCTCAAGTTATGCATTGATTACAAGCAGGTGAACAAGGTAACCATAAGGAATAGGTATCCGTTGTTGAGTATTGATGACTTGTTTGACCAGTTGAAGGCAGAAACAATGTTCTTGAAGATTGATCTGAGATCAGGTTGCCATCAGGTATGCTTAAAAAAATAGGAGATCTATAATATTTCTTTTCAGGCAAGGTATGGGAATTATGAGTTTGTTGTAGCTCCTTTTGATTTGACTAATTATTTAATGACTTTTATGTGTCTTATAAATAGTGGGTTGTGTCTTTATTTGGAGAAGTTTTTGATAGTATTCATTGATGAAATCTTGATATATTCTAAGAATGAGGAAGAAAATGCAAAACATTAAACCACAGTGTTGAGATTGTTTTACGGGCAAGATACATGGAGGATACAACAGAAAGAATAGCCAGGTATGTTAATGGGCTCAGGATGGACATTTTAGATGAAATAAGTATTTTATCTCTGAATAATACCGAGGAGGCATATCATAGCGCAATAAAGGCTAAGAAGAAAATTAATAGAAGGCAGAATGCTCGGAGAGCATGAGGGGCCAGCAAAGAAAAAGGCCAGTCCTATGGCAGGGGCCAAACTACTAAGAGCAACGAGGAAGCTAGTAGTTCGAAAACTTCTGGAACAACAGATAGAGGAGACAGTGCGAGAGGCAGCAAATCGTCCCAGCGCAGTAGAGGAAATCGCGGAGGCAAGGGGGCTGGTTATCAGTGGCATAGGTGTCATAAGTGGGGGCACCACTCGTTTGAGTGTCCAGAAGCAGAACCAACTGGACAACAAGGTGCGCATGTGGCACAACTAGATGAAGAAGCAGCACTCCCTGAGGAGGCAGAGAATGCTCCAGGGACGGGAGAAGCTTTGGTGCTACATAAGGTGCTATTGAAATCAGTCAAGGATAATATTGAATAGACATAGCGTAAGGCTCTGTTCAGGACGATCTGTAAGTCACGAGGTAAGTGTTGTAAACTAATAATTGACAGCGAAGGTACTGACAATTTAGTGTCCATAGAAATGGTGGAAAAGTTGGAGCTGAAACCCTCAAAGCATCCCAATCAATATAGAGTTTCATGGCTGTGAAAGGGCCATTAATTGCTAGTGGATGAATAGAGCGAGGTCGAGTTTCAGATAGGCAAATACAAGCACAAAGTTGTCTTTGACATCATGCCAATGGATGTCTGTCACATATTGTTGGGCAGACCTTGGAAATTCGATAGGAAAGTGACCCATGATGGAGTGACGAACTGTTACAAATTCATGAAGGATGGAATCAAGCATACGCTTGTACCTATCAAAGAAGAAGAAGGAGCACCTGAGACAAGTGAAACCATAGAATTGCTGATGAGTGGGAAACAATTTTTAAAACAGGTGGAGGACAGTAAGGTAGGTTATGCGATGGTAAGGAAAGCCAGGACAATCCTGCTACATACAGAAATATTAGACTTGCCCAGAGAGATTCAACAAATGTTGGAGGAGTTTGTAGACATAGTTGTAGATGACTTTCCAGACAAGTTACCCCCCAAGCGAAGAATTAGTCATCACATTGACTTCATACCTAGAGCCAGCTTGTCGAATAAAGCAGCATATCGAATGAGCCCCAAGGATAATGAAGAAATCAGGAATCAGGTGAAAGAGCTGTTGGACAAGGGTTTGATAAGGAAGAGCTTAATCCCTTGTGTTGTTCCAACGGTTCTCGCTTCGAAGAAGGGAGGAGAGTGGCGGATGTGCACCGATTCAAGGGCCATCAATAAAATCACCATCCGGTACAGATTCCCACTGCCACGGATGGATGATATGATGGATTGTTTAAGTGGGGCAGCTTACTTCTCGAAGATAGATTTAAAAAGCGGGTACCATCAGATTCAGATACGAGAGGGTGACGAATGGAAGGCAACCTTTAAGACGAATGAGGGGCCGTACGAATGGCTGGTCATGCCATTTGGGCTAAGCAATACGCCCAGTACATTCATGAGGTTAATGAATAAGATGCTGAAGGAGTATATTGGGAAGTTCGTAATCGTTTACTTGGATGACATCCTTATTTTTAGCAGGACAAGAGAAGAACACCTACAACATGTGCGTAAGGTACTGGAAAAATTACAACAGAACAAACTGCTGATAAACTTGAAGAAATGTACTTTTCTGCAAAAGGAATTAATCTATTTGGTGTTTGTGGTAGCAAAGAATGAACTAAAG
The DNA here is from genome assembly GCA_000404065.3 of Pinus taeda. Taxonomy (NCBI): domain Eukaryota; kingdom Viridiplantae; phylum Streptophyta; class Pinopsida; order Pinales; family Pinaceae; genus Pinus; species Pinus taeda. Next base: position 62,307 of record APFE030873962.1, read on the forward strand.
ATGGATCTGGAGAAGGTGGCAGTGATGGTAAGTTGGCCATCTATGAAAAATCTGTTTGAGGTATGTAGCTTTCACGGATTGGCAAGTTTTTATAAGAAGTTTATCAAAAATTTCAGCAAAATTTTTGCACCCATGCTAGATACCATCAAAAAGGCCAGCCAACCTTTTCAGTGGACAGAAGCAGCAGACCGAAGTTTCCAGTTGTTGAAGAGGGAGATTACTGAGAGGCTAATCCTACCGCTACCAGATTTCCAGAAGTTGTTTCAGGTTCGCTATGACGCCAGCGGGACAACAATTGGGGCTGTCCTGAGTCAAGAAGACAAGTCTATGGCATTCTTTAGCGAGAAACTGAACGATAGTTGGAAGAAACACTCTTCATATGATAAAGAGTTTTATGTTGTTGTACAAACATTAAAACACTGGAGGCATTATTTATTGGGAAATTAATTCGTGCTGTTCTCGGATAATTCTGCACTACAATATGTATTGCAGCAACACAAACTCAACCACAAACACACCAAATGGGTAGATTATTTACAGAGTTTCAATTTCGTACTAAAGCACATTAGCGGGCAAGCAAATAAGGTCGTAAACGCGTTGAGTAGAAAAGCTCTACTTCTACAGGAAAGCACTGTACAAGTGTTGTGTTTTGAGCACTTACAGGATTTATACCATACAGATACAAATTTTAAGGAGGCCTATGAGGCATGCCAGAACCCTTTAGTGAGAGACAATAGTCCTTGGTTGGACTACAATCTGCAGGAAAAAATGTTGTTTAAGGGAGGACATCTATGCATACCTGACTTGTCAATGAGGGAGAATATTATTCGCGAGAAGCATAGCGGAGGTTTGGCCAGAAATTTCGGCATGAATAAGACCCTCGAGCAGCTTGGTCACTTTTATTTTTGGCCAAAGATGCGGTGAGATGTACAACGATTTGTGGCCAAATGCAAAGTGTGCCAATTGGCAAAGGGGCAGAGCCAGAACATGGGATTATATGCACCATTACCTGTTCCAAGTAGACTGTGTGATTCAGTCAGTTTGGATTTCATTTTAGGTCCACCAAAGAAATAGCGAGGATATGATTCCATAATGCTAGTGGTGGACAGGTTTTCAAAAATGGCACATTTTATACCTTGTCAAAAAACCAGTGACGCCACCCACGTGGCACACTTATTTTTCAATGAAATTCTCAAGTTACATGGATTACCTAAATCTATCCTTTCGGACAGGGACGTGATGTTCGGTGGACACTTTTGGTGTACCTTATGGAATAAAATGGACACACAGCTAAACTACAATTTTGCATACCATCCGCAAACCGACGGGCAGACAGAAGTTGTGAACAAGAGTTTTGGAAACCTGTTACACAGTTCAGTCGGGGAGAATTCACGGATGTGGGACCAGGTGCTAGCACAGGCAGAGTTCGCCTATAACGACTTGCCTAACCGCAGCACAGGTTTTAGTCCCTTTCAGATTCTTTATGGCATGCATCCACGCAGAGTGCACGAACTGTGGGACCTTGGATTATAGGAAGGGTAAAGTGTAGACGGGGAAGATTTTGCTAACGCGATGAGGGATTTGCATGAACGGGTAAAGATGAAATTACAGGACATCAGCTTAAAGTATAAACAGCATGCAGACTTAAAGAGAAGGGAAGCACAATTTGATGTGGGGGACGAAGTCCTTACGCATTTACGCAAAGAGCGTTTCCCCAAAGGTACGTACAATAAATTAAAATATAAAAAGATAGGTCCCTGTAAGATTCTGCAAAAATTTTCAGCGAATGCCTATGAGATACAGATACCGCCCGGGATAGGCATTTCACCTATCTTCAACGTAGCAGACCTGTTTTTGTACACGGTTGACTGAGAGAGAAAGAAAGAAGATGGAACCACGCAACCTACGTGGCATATCCAGGAAGACGAGGAGACTTGGTAGAGACAGATGCCTTGCATTGAACCTCCCGAGATCGAAAGCATTCTCGACACTCAGGTCGTTAAGAAAACTCGGCGGAAAGAGTATATGCAGTACCTGGTCAAGTGGAAGAACCATCCCATCGAGTACAGTTCATGGCTTGACAGCAGGAAGATTAAATAGAGAGGAACTTCTGTTGAGAAGCTCATGGACCGGAGCCATGATTTCTTTTTTCCCTGGGAGCCTGATGTAGGAGCATCTAGCTCTCCATGACCGGGTGAAGTCTCACCAGGTTGGAAGGTTCACAAGTATCTTGAATGTTTTCTTTTATTTTCGATTTTAGGAAGTCATAAGACAGATAGTTCGTTTATTTATTTTAATTACTAAAAGATGAAGTTAAGTGTCGTTATAGTCATTATAAGTTTAATATAAATAGAATTCAGTTAGAAATTGATCTGTTAAATTAGGAAAGGCAAAAAGAAACAAAACTGTCTACAAGTAGAACTTGTAAATAATAATTAAACAGTTGTTTAACAAACTATTTTCAATTCAACTGACCGTGAGGGATAGTTCGAATTAACTGTAATTTCAACACATAAAAGAAGAGATGTAACACCAAGGTAGGGTTTTTCAATTTCACAAATATGAAATAAGAGAAACAAATCTATTTTTATAATCGTTTATCTCTATACAAATACTGTCTGTCTGCTGAATAACAAAACTTTCTTTCTTTCATAATGAATCAAAACTAATAGTGTTGACAACCAAAGGGAAGCCACGGTGAGGTTACAGTGTTTTGTATTCTCAACAAATGAACAGATTATCAAGAAATTAACTGACTGTATAATTGTAAGCGGAATACGACGTGAAGGGACCCTGTTTATAGGAGTGTCACCATCAGAGGCATGGGAACAAACAGAAATGCACATCAAATCAAAGAAGCAATCTATAGAGAAATGTAATGCCTCAAGACCAAGAATTCCATGTAATTTCTGAGTAATGAAACCATAGCTCAATCAATTCTCATTTAAGTCAACTCATATTTAATCACAATATATAATTGTTGACAAAACCCAAGTGCTGCGTCTAAGAATTGGAAAAACCCTGGCCTAGGGTTTGGGAATAAAATCTCCAAAATTCCCATTGACAAACGACTAACGGAACAAGTGACCGAGACCAAGAATACACAAGGAATAGAAACAGCTCATGGCAACAACAACCGACCAGACAAAACTCTAGAAAGTTAAGGAAGCTAGCGCATGTTGACAAGCATTGGAGAACCAGAGCCTACTAGAGATTACGCTATCCTTTTGAGCATTAAAACCTAGAGAACCCATGAGCCTAGGTTGAACCATGACCTGCAAAAGCAATAGTGCAACGTCACTATCTGAGCATTACCATTAAATCATCGAAACAGCTGCAAAACCAAAAGAGTTTGGGTTCTAGTTACCTACGCAAGTGGACCGAGAAGCCGAGAAGCAGAGCCTAGCCGAACAACTGAAATGGAGACCAAAGGAGCAACCCTGGTTAATACGAATCTCAATAGGGAAATTTAAATTGAAGCAAGGAGGAAGAGTATACCTATTGGAAGTTGCCGAAACCTGGTGATTTGTTACCGGACAGTCGAGAGTGATGAAAAGCAACACAACTGAGCATAAAACAGTTATTACAGGCATCCATTAACCACAACAGAGTGACCAAAACAGAACAGAAGTAACAACACGACGACGGTGACAGCACGACAAGAGCTGAATACAAGACCTAGTAAATAACTCAAACTTCTTGATAATCTCATGGCAAAGAATAGTCGAATGAAACTTGGAGACTTACCGTGGGCGTTAACCAGCAAGCAAGCTAGCAGAAGCGAGAAGGTATTACTCCATTGAAGTTGGATGAACCCATAACCAGTTGGAGAGAATTTACAGTCGTAGAAAAGGAAAGACCACATTCAAACCCTCACAACAGTCGAACACTAGAACTGAACCCTCTCGAATGAACACACGACGAGGATATTTTGCCTAAGAATGTGCGGAGGAGCCAGACCTGAGGCACATTGGGTGGAGTTAAATGCGGCAGTAATTTCCCATAGCTACAAACCAATACACATCACCAACTTAGCACGTGAACACCGGAAAAGAACCACCATATTGTGAGTTCGGCGACTGCCGACTAAACCCAAGTCACACATGGTTGCAGGAATGTGAGGTTGGGTTACATCATTTATTGAGCTTGGTGGTTTGTTAATATTACAAATCAGTATGAAAGAGATGCCATGAAAAATTTCACTTTAACTCTTCGACCCATAAATACGAGCAATTGCACCACATGTTGCAATGGGAAGTTAGTAACCCAAGATCATATGAAAGAGTAGCATAGAAGATGGAAGTCAAAATTTTATGCAATTTTATTCATTTATCAACGTTTATGTGAGAAAAGCTTTGAAATTTAAATTTTACAAAATTGAGTTATATCATGGATTATAATTGCAAGATGGGTTCATTATTAATTGATAGACTAATTTATTGAATGTTTCATCATTTCAATATAGATCATTTATTTTAAATTTGAATGGATAATATCGATATACATTTTGAGGAATTTAATGATTGAATAATGAAATTGATATTGAATGTTTGCAAGGATAAAATCACAAGCTTGCCTCATCTTTACAAGTCGAACTCAGTATAATATTAACAAAACCATCTAAATCATCTAAAATATAATTCTATGGATAAGGTGTTCTATGTTGTATAAGTGGAATTCAACATAGTATTAGATACAACGTAAGATGATTTCCATGTTAGCTAATGTGTATTCCTCTTCCACATTTTGCTTTCTTTATCTTAACAATTAGAAGACATAAATATCTAAAAGCATATGAGAAGCTTCTTTATTGGACATGACCAATCCTACCCATTCTAAGAAGCATGTTGTTGATTTTGTAGTGAAACTTTACATTCATTCACTTCATATATGAATCATAATGAGAATCATAAACATAAAACAGGCTATCAACACTATAAGTGGCAATTTATCAATGCAATTAAATAGCCTTTCCAAGTTCTCTCTACCAAATGTTTTCATGTCAACAACTTCTTCACTACTTGTAAAAATCCACAAGTCTGTGCTTTTGTACCAAAAGTGGCTTAGGTTGTGGCTTCTAGGTACCAAACCTTTCTAGAGCATACATTAGGAGTTTTGTTAAACAACTAGCCTCATTTATAAATCATGTAATTTGTGGGTGTTTGCACCCCACATCGAAAACTTTGGTAAAAGAGGCTTCTAAGATTGACACGTGCTCAAGCTCCAACACATATTGATCAAGGAAATGTCAAGATGATGAAGTTGTCATCCAACTTAGATAAATAGGCTATGATCAAGGAAATGGAAATATGATGAAGTTGTCATCCAACTTAGGGGAATAGGCTAAGGCAGTAAACAAAATTATTCATTCAAAGCAGAAGAGCCAAGAGTTTAATTTGTCTGTGTTGTTTTATTTATATTTCTTGCCAATTTGATGTGGTTGTTTGAATGCTTTCTTTACTTTTACCTCTTAACATTGGTAATTTTATTTAGTGGAGTAATTTTAATAGGCACAAAAATCCAGATGGGTTTTCTGATGTTGAGGATAACCTAAATTAATGTACAATTTTTGAATTAACAAGTTGAGAGATCATCATATAATGATTTAAGGAACTGTAATAGCATGATATCTCCAGTGATGTAGACATCATTTTATTCTTTCTTCTATAGTACCTTCCATCATGACTCAAGATCTCACTGGGGATGTAGAGGAATTGTTAATTAAGTTGTACAAGGTGTGCAACCCATGCATTTATTCTAGCAATTTAGGGGTTTGGATCCCATCAGATTGCTTTCTGGTTCTTTCTTTGCAGCTTGCTTCTAATCATACAAATTCCAAAACACTGAGCCAAGGAGAAATTATCTAATAACATCAAATAAATAAATAAAATGATGTCTAACAATTATGATAGTAATGAAAAAAGTGAATGTTGAGGCCTAATATCTTCCACGTTGTATTCTTTTGTTTCCCAAAATTGGTCATATATTGATTGCATTTTGTACTTTTATTGACAAAGATTCATACAAAGAAAGTATTGTTGTTTGAAGATACATTAATACATTTAAAGTGCCATACATATTTTGAATCATAGATTGAATTCAATCCTTATTTTTTACCTTGAATTCCATTTTTATTGTTTACCTTAACACCAGTTTTCTACTGATCTTGTGATCAATGGCTCATCAAAATCACTCACCTTCATCCAACCTACACACACATTACAGTATCAATTACTTATAGATAGAGAGCAACTTGTCTTAGGTAGCCACGGAGGTTACACTTAGGTGAATTGAAATTCTCTCTTTCCATGCATTTCCCTTTCTATTTAGAAAGAATAGGTCACATTCAATTAATAAAGTAATTACATACCATTATTATTATTTTTTTCAATTTTTAAGTGTTTCAAATTTACATAATGGGTTGCCATTGAAGGAAATATAAAATGTAATCATATAACAAGAAAAAGAATTATATTAATTTTTCCAGGACCATTTTTCTTTGGGGAGAGATTTCTATAGACTTGGATTAATAAGAATTGAAATTATCTCTTTCCATGCATTTCCCTTTCTATTTAGAAAGAATAGGTCACATTCAATTAATAAAGTAATTATATATCAATATTATTATTTTTTTCAATTTTTTAGTGTTGTAAATTTACATAATGGATTGCCAATAAAAGACATGTAAAATGTAATCATATAACAAGCAAAAGAACAAACAAAAGAATTACATTATTTTTTCCAAGACCATTTTTCTTGGGGAGAGATTTCTATACACTTGGATTAATAAGATCCAGTTTCTATAAATTACAAAATCGAAAAAATAACCTTCATTAATGTTATAAATTAAATTCATTTGTTATTTTGAGTGAATGAAGTCTCAAGTGATAGATAGTAATGACGGATAGTAATTGAAATTTTCATAAGAGGAGTTAAAGATAGAGATGATTATAAATATATTTGAGAGAAAAGATATTCTAGGATAATTTTAAATATTTACATGGAAGGTGTTCCTTTCGAAAAAATTTCATTTGCCAATATTATCTACCTTTTACTTATTGAGTGACATTTGTCTGGATGTACACTGAGGACTTTTGTCCCTTGGTATGCTCATACTTGCTAGAATCCTTGTTCCAGTGGGGCCTCCACACGTCTAGCGCAAAGGAACAACTATCCTTGATATCTGGACGATGCCTTATCTTTTTTGTTCTATCCTTAAATTATCTTTAGTATGCAACCTATTAGCTTGCATATATTTTTAAATACATCGAGTTTATTAGGTGCATTATTTGCTCAAGGTTATTCATGGAGACTTTATTTATGAGTGTAACAGCCATTCCTTACTTTTAATGTCTCCATAATTTAATTAAATGCTCACCTTCACCACCGAAGAATGGTAAGGAAGATTGTATGCTTGGAGAATGATGTGTTCAACACTATCAAGGTGATGCAAAGGTAACACAGCACACCCCATGTGCCTGATCTAGAAATGGGTCACTTAGGCTTCTTGTCCAACTTACAAGAATGTCTCGCACTTCCAAAGTTTTAAATTTTCCCAATTATTTATTATTAACCAATGCGGAATTAAGAAATGTTGGAAATTATAAGTGTATGCTTATGCTTGTGTTAAACTAATTATATACTTTACTTTATGTTGTTGTGTTGTAAGTTGATGTGCTTAAAATGATATATAAATGCATATAACAATAAATAAAATAGCAGAGACAATGTAGGAATAAAACACAAATAGAAACAACAATTTAATTAGGAGTTCACCCACAACTCTTGGGCTACATCTTTGTGAGCTCTAGTCAACTCAACTAGGCTCTATGAGATTATGGTGTAAGTCCTTTTTACAAGCTCTTGGTTTAACTCCTAATGTCCTACACAAAAACAGTGGATTCACACACCATTTTATCCCTTGGCTCTTAAAGTTCTAGCTCTTGGCTCTGGCTCTTAGCTCTTGGTTCTGGTTCTTTGGCTCTGACTATGGCTGTTTGGCTCTAGCTCTAGCTCTTGCTCTTCGGCACTGGCTTCTTTGGCTCTCTGTCTATTTACAACTCTCTACCCTTTTCACTTGAACTCCAAGTGACTCCCTTGGCTACATTTTTGCTTCTGCACTACCTCCTTTGCCTCATCGTCCTACTTTAGCTTCATTGTCAGCAACAAAACAACCTCAGCAACCCACAACAATCAACAACAACCAAAAATTCTTTGTTTCTACTGTTCTGTGGCTTTTAAAGCCAAACCAACATTGTCGGTTCATTTTCCCTTTCTGGATCTTTGTCTTCCTATTTTGGTCTGATCAAATCCCTTTTATGAGTGTTAGCAATCATTTCTAAATGCCCTTGGGGATGGATGCCACCTATTCGGTAACGGATGAGTGTATCGCGCTTATTAAACCCCTAAAATGGCCATTTTTTGTTAACACAGAGAAACGATGCAAAGAAATTGGAAGTCCTCCAAAACACTATTCATCCAGAATTTAGATATTCATAAGTGTATCCTATTCTCCTATCGAGTCCGTCTGCGTAGCGAGAACACATCTCCTCTGTTGATCTAGAAAATCCAGATCCAACGGTTGAGGTTCATTTCGGTCGGCCCTTTTGTACGGGGGTTGACCGCCCGATGAGGGTAGTTTCCTCTCTCCTCAACCTGGACATGTGGTGGCCGATGTATGGTTTCAGGCAGAGCCCAGCCTAAACTGCTTTCTGCCTTTGGCCCGCCCAAAATCCCGCTTATATTGTGAATTTACTTTATATTTTAAAAATACATGAAAACGTTGAAAATACCGCTTATCGGACTTGAAATCATATGTAACAGTGTTAATAAACCCTTTCGGGTTTGTAATATCGCATCGACATGTTTTCTTTGTAATGCATTTAATAAATGAAATACACAAAATACAAAAAAATCCATTGTTTGACAGATCTCAAATCATATCGAATAGAGTTTATATTTGTTATTGGGTTCGGATGATCGCATCGCATATATATATGGGTATAAGCCCCACTCCATTGTGTTTTTTTATTGTAATATCGTGATGTGATTAATGGCAATCACATATCGCTCATGCCCTAGGCTAGTGTAGCACTCCGTTATGGTCGCCGAGTGCGATATCGCTCTATTGTAATCACTGCTTGTGATGTCGTGATCGCAATAACCATAGCTTGTGCTCCGATATCCTCCGATAGCCACTGCTGACTGTGATTACCGATCGGATCTGGATTGTTGATCGCCCAGATCCAACGGCTCCTATTCACTCACTATTCAAGCCTCCGATAGGCCTCATTTCCACCATTTCTTCATTTTTTTTATGTTACAATAGTGTAATCCGATATTTATAAGACTTCCCCTTTTTCGATGGTTTTGACCTTTTAGGAGATTTTGAAGACTTGAAGATCTAGAGGGTTATCCAGGATCCATTTTTGGATCACGACTTCCCACTAAGAGAACTTTTTGTCTCCAAAAGAATAATATACTGATCTGAATAGTAAATGAGAGTGACTCACCCTCTTCTTTCAGCCTCCCTAACTTGTCTTTGCATAGTTCCTCTGAACCAAAGTTTTTGACCACTTCCCTTCTTGGATGGGCTAGTCTTCCTTCTTTCCTTCATGTAGAACTTCTGCTAAAATGGTTCTAGAAGGTAGTTTGAACTCTTCTGCCTTGATCATTGATCCAAGATGGCTCAAACCAATGTGAAGTCATGTACTCCCCAAAAATTTCATTTGTACCTATTTGACAAGATGTCAACAACAAATGTTAACAACAACATGCATACAGATAACAACTAGATGGACTGAATCTTGCCTCAACAAAAGAAACAAATTACACTTCTTGTGAATACCTCCATGTCTTACATCTGCATACAAATGATGGACTAGATAACAAGCCCACAAAACATGACTTTAAACAAATTACCCTTCAAGTCAAGCATGTAGAAAAAGGCCATTAGGACTCTTTTTCCAAAAGATGAAACACTTCATCATTATCTCCATTTGGAGACCAACTTGACTTCTCCCAAGTCAACATGGAATCACATGCACGTCAAAGCAATCAGCCCTGCAAGTTAATTAAACATACATGTTCAAAAACAAAGAAATCATCAACATCCTTGAGTTCATGCATCCCATGCTCATGCATGCGTTTCATCCTTCAACTTTCACTTAAGCAGACTATACTTTTGAAGTTGAAATGAAATATAATGTAGATGCATCAATAGACATGCAATCTCAATTGGATAAGAACTCTAACCATTCCTTACCAATCCCTTTCAAAGGTACTACCTTTGTCTACACATCAACATCATCATGCGAATCACTCTAAGACACATCATTCATGGAATCTTCCCTTCCATTTCTACCATCTTCTCTTTCCACTTTCTTCAGCTTTTGTGGAAGCATTGCTAGATTCAGAGTCCAACATTTTGTGGCAAGATGTCCTTGCTTATGGTAGTAAGTGCATTGCATGTGCATCCTCTTGACATCATGACTTTCCTTGTCCAATGGACCTTTGACTTCTTGCTTCTTTTCCTTCAAACGTTTCCTATGTGTGGCCATTCTCTTCCAACATCTGGAAACATGATGGTTATCCAAACCATAAAAGGCACATGTAATTATTTTCCCATATTTATGTGGAAATTTATCATGCTTTGCACAACCAAAAGGAAAATGTTTAGAACCAAATTTATACCTTTCTCTTTCACCTTTATCACCTTCATGAGGAGGTGAAGCAAATGAAGAAGTGGCTCCCTTTGGAACATCATCAATTTCTTCAAGGTTGTTGGAGTCTCCCCAACTCTCTAGCTCAAGTGTGTCCTTCTAAACACCTACCTCCTGGAAATGATGTTTCAAGCTATTGCAGTCCTCTTGAATACAATCTCCACACTCTGTAATGAAACTCCTTCTTGGAGTTGTTTCAATGGCCTTCATGGTAGCTTGGGAACTTTCTCCCTAAGCTTTCCCATAGCCAAGACCCAAATACTTAGGCCTTTTCTCAATCATTATTGGCTCAACAATACCTTGTGCATGTCTACCCAAGCCTTTCCCTTCATAGCCCATCTTGGACATTAGCTTAGAACCTATGCCTCTAGTATGTTTTTCAAAAGAACTAATATAAGCATCCTTAGAGGAATTTGAAGACAAATTGGAATGGTTTACCTCTTCTTCAAGCTCATACTTGACTAAGGCTTCTTGGGCAACAAAGAGCTATGTTTCCAACTCAAACATCCTCTTTAGGTTCATATTTGCAATATGAAGTTGTCTCTCCATTTCCTGCAATCTATCAGTGAGCAACCGCTTCTCTTCCTTCATGGAATTCAACTAATTTCTAAGCATGTTGCTCTTCCTTCCATCCTCATACATTTCTCTCACCATATCCATCATGGTGGACAATTCCTGCTTCATGCATTCATCAAAGAATCTTGTGAAGAGAGAAGAATTTGAGGACCGACTTGTAGAAGTTGTCATTATGCCAATGAACAAAAAAACTTCAACAAGATAAATAAAGAGCTTATTTAAGCAACCTCTTCAACAAACCTCTTATGTTTTGGATTTCTTTAAGGTCCTTTGGGATAGAAGAATGTCTTTAGCCCTTCTCCCTATTTTTCCTTCTTGGACTGAGCTATCAGTAGCCTTCCCTTCACCTCTACAAACTCAGAAAATAGTCAGTCTGCAACACAAGCATATAATCAACCTCTGACTATTTAAACACATTTTAGACAAGCATTCTTTGGTTTGTCAATCAACCTTTCTAATATAACCTTCCTTGAAGGTGGGGTTAATCAATCTTAAGCTCTAATACCACTTTATCTGGAAATGGGGCACTTAGGCTTCTTGTCCAACTTATAAGAACCTCTCCCACTTCCAAAGCTTTAAATTTTCCCAAGTCTTTATGATTAACCAATGCAGAATTAAGAAATGTTGGAAATTATAGGTGTATGCTTATGCTTGTGTTAAAGTCATTATATAATTTACTTTCTGTTGTTGTGCTATAAGTTGATGTGCTTAAACTGATATATAAATGCATATAATAGTAAATAAAACAGTAGAGACAATGCAGCAATAAAACATGCAAAGAAACAACAATTTAATTAGGAGTTCACCCACAACTCTTGGGATACATCTCTGTGAGCTATAGTCAACTCAACTAGGCTCTATGGGATTATGGTCTAAATCCTTTTTACAATCTCTTGGCTCAACTCCTATTGTCCTGCATAGAAACAGTGGGTTCAGACACCATTTTATCCCTTGGCCCTTGAAGCTTTGGCCTTTGGCTCTGGCTCTTAGCTCTAGCTCTTGGCTCTTGGTTCTGGCTCTTTGTCTCTGACTCTGGCTCTTTGGCTCTGGCTCTAGCTCTTCGGCTCTAAATTCTTTGGCTCTTTGTCAATTTACAGCTCTCTAGGCCTTTCACTTGAACACCAAGTGACTCCCTTGGTTGTGTTTTTGCTTCTACGCTGCCTCCTTCACCTCAGCTTCCTGCTCTGGCTTCACTGTCAAAAACAAAACAACCTTAGCAGCCCACAACAATCAACAATAGCCAAAAACTCTCTGTTTCTACTATTCTGTGGCTTTTTAAGCCAAATTGATGTTGTTGGTTCATTTACCCTTTCGGGCTCTCTGTCTTCCAGTTTTCGTCTACTCAGATATCCTTTCTGAGCATTAGCAATCATTGCTAAATGCCATTGGGGATGGATGCCACCTATTCGGTAACATATGAGTGTATCAGCCTTGTCAAATCCCTCAAACAACCATTTTTCGTTAACACAGAGAAAAGTTGCAAAAACATGGGAATTCCTCCAAAACACTATTCATACGGACTTCAGATATTCATAAACGTGTACTATTCTCCTATTGGATCTGCCTATGTAGCGAGAACACATCTCCACCATTGATCTGGGAAATCCAAATCAAACAGTCATGGTTCATTTCAGGTGACCCTTTCGTATGTGGGTTAAGTACCCGATGAGGGTGGTTTCCTCTCTCCTCAACCTGGTCACGTGGAAGCGGATGTATGGTTTCAGGCAAAGCCCGACCCAAACTGCTTTTTGCCTTTGGTCCGCCTGAAATCCCACTTATATCATGAATTTCCTTTATATTTCAAAAATACATTAAAACGCTGAAAATCCCACTTATCTAACTTGAAATCATATGTAACAATGTTAACAAACCCTTTAGAGTCCGTCATATCACATCGACACATTTTCTTTGTAATTCGTTTAATAAATGAAATACACAAAAATCCATTATTTAACGGATCTCAAATCATATCAAATAGCGTTTATATTTGTTATCGGGTTTGGCTAATCGCCATCGTGCATTATATATTTATATATATATATGGGTATAAGCCCTACTCCATTGTGTTTCTTCGATTGTGATATCGTGATGCCATTAATTGGAATCGCATATCGCTCATGGCCTAGGTTGGTGTAGTGCTCCATTATGGTCACCGATTGTGATATTGCTCCATTAAAATCGTAGATTCCAATGTCACGATCACAATAACCATAGATTGTGCTTCGATATCTTTTGATAACCACTTCTAATTGCGATTGCCGATCGGATTTGGACCATTGATCAGCTAGATCCGACTGCTCTTGTTCACTAACTGCTCAAGCCTCCGATAGGCCTCATTTTTGCCATTTCTTCATATTTTTAAGGTTCTGATAGTGTAAACTGATATTTCTAAGACTTCACTTTTTTCAATGGTTTTGACCTTTAAGAAGATTTTAAAGACTTGAAGATCTAGAGGGTTATCCATGATCCATTTTTGGATCAGTGCCGACCACATGGGAAATGTCTGAATTTTGGTTTCCGTGTATAGCTCAGGTGGTGTGAAGTCTTCCTACAGTTGGCAATACCTTTCTTCCATGCCAAAACCTTAATGTTTCTCTTTACTTATGTCTTCTACCAGTTAAGCTATACCATATTCTCTACCACAATGATAACTAGGAGGTTTGAATAGGTGCCTTGGTTACCTGAGTATGAATATGCACATAATTTTTTCCTTTTTTTGTAAGTAGTTGTAGAAGATTGTTGTTGAAAACATTTATGTGGGTTTTCATTTCTAGTGAATACTTAATTGGTAGCTTATATCAATAATGACTTCGCTTTCACTAGATGCTAAACTCGCTGGTTGTGATTTATTAAATTCAAGTGCCCCTGATTCCAAGTTTCAGTTTTGTAGGCTTTAGCGAAGCCCAAGTCTCTGATACTATTTCCCTACCATTAAATAATTTGGGACATCTATGAATATTGATGGCAATAAAAGTTTGAGATGTTAATCTGAAATTTCAGACCTGCCTTAGCAGTTTCTTTTTCTTGCAAAATATGCTTGGTATGGCACTGCCTGAGTTAGATGGGTTATATTTTGTTTTCATTGCGCCGTAATAGCGGTTTATTTGAAGTTACTACCAGCTGGGTTTTTAGCCTAAACATTTTAATCTATCCTCATTTTTGTATATTGTATATGGCTAGCTTGCCAAACAGCTACACTCTATTACATTTTGGGAATTCTCATTTTAAATGGCTATGAGCATTTTGTGTTCAATTCGACGATTTCAACTTTTACAAGTTTAGGAATTGCAATAGTCATAATGACATGGTAATAAAGTAACTAAGTTACTGCTATTATTATTTTTGCATTACTTACATGGCTGTGTGAAATATACTACCCCTAACTATTGTACTCAAAGTATTTCTCCCCCAATTTTGTGCTAAGATTATATCTCGCTTATATAGAATGTGCTTCTCTTGTTGTTCCATTTTCTGAGATAATAACTAATACGTTTTTCTATACAACATCATTATAGTACTAGACTTCCAGATCCTCTGTATTGTTCTGAAGAAAATACCAGAGTTTGCATGTATCTTGGTGATACCATATTTTATTTATAAAAGCTTGCCTAGTATTTCTAAAATGCTCAACTTCTATTTTACCAATTTTTCTATGTGTTTTTATTCATAATTTTACTATTTTTTTGAAAAACATAATATAGGTATTGTTGAAATGGCTTGATTATACTAGACTCCACTATATTCTTTAGTCGTATCTGAATTCCACTATTCCTAAGTGCCATTCTTGTCTTCTATTATATGTATGTGTGTGTATAGAAGGTAATGTTTATTTCTCATACCTTTCTATTTATTCTTAACGCACTGTTATCATCTAGTGCTCAAATATGTATACTTTCATTAGACCAATACCCATTTCTTGTTTTTATTTTCATTCTTATGAATGAAGTTCTTCTCGACCATCCTAAGTTAAATACTTGGATCTAACTATCTTCCCCACGAACATCCTGGTTATGAAATCAAATCAGGTAGTTCTGATTTAATGGAGAATCCTATGCACACAATTTACATTTCGGTGGTACTTTCTTAGGGATTTATATTAAAAGTGTACCAATTCTATTTACAGTCAATAAGGCTTATAACCTCCCAAGTTTTCTCTAATTGAACTCCTAGTAAATAGTAATTCATGTAAAACTAATATTTCACCATGGTAGCCACATCGTTTCTGCATGCATATAAAATAAAACAACATTCTACTAAATACAACCATGGCAGCCACATATTTTCTGCATGCAAATAAAGTAAAACAACATTATACTAAATACAATTGTTGTTGCTACTCCCAACAACTAACATACCTCTTACACCATACAACATAATTTCCACACAAAATATTAAGTATTCCATTTCAACGCAACAGGTACCTAACTAGTTGAAATAAAATCATAGAGCAAATAATAAAATGAAAAATTAATAATTAGAGGAGTACTTGGAAGTTCACACTTGCTCACCACCCAACCTAGAACTTTTCTCCTCAATTCACCCCCAAGCTGAATTCTCCTTGTCAACAATCAACAACCCCATGTTGATTTCTTCATCAAGTATTTAATACTTGTCTTTCATAATAAAATTTCCTTTTAGTGGTATCCCACATTTGTGGATATTTTTTATCCATTTTCCTAGGCTTTTCCAGAAACGAATGCCTTTCTCTCAAGTAGTGCTATAATGTTTTTTCCAATTTTAACATCTTTCTCCAACTAAGCGACTTAATGGATCTTTCTCTCCCATCCATTAAGCCTATCTAGAATTGTATCTAGATTCCCTATCATGAAAGAATTACCTAATCTCATTTACGTATGAGATTACATTCTTTTGTTTTGGCAAGATTCTTGTTTCTATGTGTCTCATTCCAAGTACCTATGCTCTATTTATTTATTTATTTATTATCAGTTCTTCATTTACATCATTGTTTTCGTATTTTTCATGGATTTCCCACCATTCTAGTTAAAACAAGATTATATTAGCAGAGGGATATTACATTCTCCTCCCCTTTTATTAACACCATCCTTGGTGCTTAATATCCAATTCCACATTTCCCTGAACTCTTGTTGGATAACATTCTGCAACTTCCCTTCACAGGCCCAATGTGTAGTTTCCTCAGAAATACAATGTTTCATTTGTACTTCAGCCTAGATTTGTTCTCTTCTAGAACCAGGTACGAGGGAGTTTGCTCCACCTATCTCCTTCAAGAGCTACCTGCAACATTTGTTCAAGCACCAGTGTGAAAGTTATCACGTACACCTTTCTAAATTACTTCTACCCAAAAATAAAATATGATGAGTTTTATTTTAACTAATAAAAAGGTTTCACAATTTGTTCAATATTTCTTGTTTGGACTTCCTTGAGTTTCTAATAGCAGAAAGGAAAATGCCCATTTTTCCAGTATGTGTGTACTCATGCTCTATGCTTGCTTGTGTAGTCATCATCTCAATTCGCATGCATTCCAAGCACCGTGAAATTCGTAACTCTAATATATTATCATAACGCTACCATAATTGCTTTTCATTCTTCTTATTCACACTATATCTGATGCCATGCATATGATCTATTGTAAAACTCGAAATATAACTTTTCATATTACTTCCCCAAAAGTCATAGTAATCACTTCACTATTTGTTTTAGTTAATTTGTCGATATCCATCTAGTATGCATGTTTTCAGTGCATGATAGGTTACTTCTACCAGTGTTATGCTTCACATGTGCTTAATCAATCCCGATCAAGTTAGTTTGTTATATATTTCCATGCCCTTCCAGAAATAATTGAAAGTATATGGCTATTTATAATCTAGATACTTGAGTATCTTTGTACATTTGATCTTCATGTTTAGCGTCTGATTTCCTTATGCATAACATGAAACATTCCATACTTCGCCATTCTTACGTGCTTTTGTTTCTAATTTAGTTCAAATATTTTCTTCCTTTATCTGGATTGTACCCTTTTACTTATTTTTATTTAACTATTTTTCCACTTGATTTGGCTATTCAGTTGTTCTAAAGATACTAGTATTTCTATTTCAAGTGGTTTATCATCATCATTTTTTTTAATCACACAGTCACAATATGTGGTTATTAGCACTTCTCCACTGCATCTTTCGGTCTATCCAATTTTTTCTCCAAATTGACAATACATATCCATAGTTGTGCATGTTGCAACATTTCTGAAACAAGTATAATTTAGGCATTGTTCATAAATTGAAATTCAACGTGACTCAACACTACTTATTACCGAGTTATGCATCCACCACTGGCTACCTGTTGTGATTCTTGTTTTTAAAAATGAATATGATGGTATACTACATACTATGTGCATTTCAACCATACCCAACAACTCTTAATGCAAAGTTGAACAAGACCAGTAACAACATCATTGTACCATATATGATGTTCATATAATCACTCACCTATTTGTATGACCATTGTTATATGTGACACAAAAAATAAGGAATGGCATTTCCACCTTGCTCATATTAAGGTACTACCTTTAGCAGTCTATAGGGTTCATAGGATGACATTAGTTGTTCGTTTTTATATTTAAGCAGATTCGATAGTTGTTGTCTTATCATCAAAGCAACTTTTAATGGGACATAACTATGTCCACTTTTGAATTTGTTTATTTATTTATTTTATTTTATTTTATTTTATCTATTTATTTATTTTATTTTATTTTTATTTTTATTTTATTTTTTATTTTATTTATTTTTAATTTTTATTTATTTTATTTATTTATTATTTTTATTTTTTTATTTTTTTTTCAGAAGACAATTTGAAATCATTTCCTTCATATTACTATAATTTTGAGGTTTCTTATATTCTTATTAGGAGCTAATGGGTTGTACCACTGTGACTTGTGTACCTTTAGGTGTAGAGCACCTTACTCACCATTCTCATATCTGGTTGGTGGTATCCCATGGTAACTTAATCAACCAATTCCTATAGGTTGCCAATGTTTTCTTAGGTATACCCTTGTTTTTAACTTGATCATTTATGTATCTACTCGAATTATTATGCATTGTAGGCAATTTCCAGTCTTCATCTTCCTTACAGAAGTGTTTGTAACCCCCCTTTCTTCATAGAATGCAAATTTTCCATAGAACATGTGACTGATTTTGGTGACTTTGTCCCTTGTTTAGCCTTATATATCTCCCACCACTTGTCTTAATCTAATCTTCTTTATACTACTCGGGATTATAAGTGATAATAACCCTAACATGTATACATGATTTTGGGTTAGTTTAGATGAAAACATTTCTAATATGCTCCCGAGACACACAATTTTCTTAGTCGTAGTGCCCAGAAATGATGTCTTATTCATTGCACCATTTATCCTTTATTAACATAAAAGGTGCATCACATCCTCTATTTATACATACCCTTAGTTGGGTTGGAAAATAATGGTTATTAATTAGACGTCTCATATCACAAGTACAGGAAGTTATTTTTGCATCATGGCCCAAACCACTTCTATAATTTGACACATGTGTGAATTCTGCTTTTGCCAAATCCCTCATATATTCCTCTTTTGTTGTCTATTTTTTTTAATACTAAGGTGCAACAACCAAGTAGTGGAGAAGAGATCAATTTGTTGTACCCTTCCAACGAGCATTCTCAACTAAGCTTTGGTGGCAAGGGTTTCCACTATATACTAATATATTCTAGAGAGGGGCTTTGGAATGTAACCCCATCAGCATAGAAACAATGTAGATGATATTGCACAGATAGAAAATCAGTTTGGGAATTGGCATTAGTCAAGTTTATATTCCCTGTTAATCATGAATACACATAATTATTATCAATTTGCATTATCAACTTCAACTTCCAAAGTAAGTTTTAAGGTTGTACACTTAAGCTAACCAACAATCTCGTAGAGTACATACCTCCATTTATGCTGGCTTGACCACGCTGAGAAAGGTTGGTGATTCAATGGTAATTACTTGGAAATTTTATATTCTTCTTCTGTGTCATCCATTTTCCAAAATACAGGCTATGATTATAGTAAATTTAATAGCTTGATTCATCATGAATTTTATATAAACAATCATTATATAACAATCTAGAAGAATTGTATGACACACCTAATCATGAGCATTTCCATTGCTATTAATATTTTTTCTTTTGCAGCTGCGGTTTGGCCACTGAGTTCATCATCGATTGTATATCCTTGTTATCCCAGTCAATGGTAGTTTTCAAACATTACGTTGTTATGGAAATTTTTAGTTGTATAGTGACATCTACGACGTGTTGTTAAATTGATGCACTCTACATATCTAGTTCAATGACTTGTAATCATGTGCTTTCCTACCCATTACATCCAACAGTTAATCCTAGGTTCTAATACCACTTGTCATGAACCCCTTGTTCCAATCTACTAATCTGACATTTTTTCGCTCACTGTAGTATAGACTAGGGTTACTGGTTTCAACCACTCTAGAATTTCATATCTTCCTTCCCATGAAGACTCCTTCACAAATATTAAGGGTGAAAGCATCAAATTAGGTAACACTTTAGTGAGAAATAGCCCCAAAAATTTCACAATCTCAATTTTTTGTTTGAACAATTTTTTTTCGGCTGAAATTTTGGTCATTTAGACTAGCACCAGCCGTAAAAAAGATTTTTTTTCCTTAGTGGAAAATATCAGCAAAAAATAGTTTGTTTGAACTCTTGTTTCATCCGAATTATTTATCAGTTGGAAAAACTTTTATACATACGACGAGCCAGACCCTACTACAAATTTTTCTGCTCTGTTGAATTTTAATGTGGTCTGTCGATCATTGTGGGCTCTGTTTCATTTTCAATGTGGTCTATCGAGCGATGTGAGATATGTGGATTTTTGGATTTGGTCCATCGAGTACTATGAGGTTCATTCATAATTTAAATTTACTGCTTTGTTGAGCGTGGTTTGTTTAAGTTGAAGCCCCGCCGAAGTCGAAGTCGAACACTGTGAGGTTCATTTGTAATTTACATTTTTTGTTTATAGGAATTTTTTAATTGGAATTTTTTATAATGTTTTTTATTTTTTTGCATCTTGGAGCCAAAGTAATTTTGGTTGGTTGTACTCGTCACTAGCAGCTTTCTCAACCTCCTCATCCAACCTCCTTGTCCAGACGAGGTAAGCCATCCAAGGCTCCTTTATCCTTATAAATTGGAAGCTCACCTATTGGAATCTCATTTAAATATAAGAGAAAAGATTCTACCATGCCTCATATTTATATATTTGGAATATGGAATTATGTAATACTTCATGTAATTTCTTTAGTTATTAATAGAAAATCATAAAAATATAAAAGAACAAATGAAAAAAATGCCATGTGAAAGTCTTTTTCATTGATGGCTCTCCAATAATCCAGCCTCTAAAGAAACCTACCCTGATAGCGTTAAGCTTACAAATACAAAAATTGAGTAACATTCAAGATATATAAGAGATGGAAAATAACTTTTGCTTTTGCAAAAAGAATTGAATTGTGACACTTAGGCCAAGATTGAACAACAAATTCCATTGATAATTCTATCCCTGAACAATAGCTTTTCAATGCTACCCATCTAAGATATGACCAACATGCCACTATGTAAAGGAACCTAACGTGCCACACAAGCCAGAAAACAATTGAGCACCCAGCCCCACATGAACAAAAAGTCTCTAAATACTATTCTAATTCAACTTAATCATTGAGATCATGTTGCAAAAGCTATGAGATTTAAGTAAAGGGGTGGAATAACTTCGAAGAAATTTTTGAAACCAACATTTACAATCAAATAAAATATAACATCCCTCGAATGAACTTGAACTGGCCAAGGCTATATAAATTTATTACATTGGTAGCTTTCTCTTCATTCTTCTCTTTATATGTTAATACAATATTGCATTATAGGTTTATTACTACATTACAGTCCCAGTCACTAAGAAAGTTCATGCACACCATGAGAGAAAGCATGGACCTGAGAGAAGTCGTGCATTTGTGCTTTCTAGGGATTTTTCTGTATACCATTGTTTTGCTGGAAAAGATAGATGTCACCCGTAATAAAAATAAAAGAAGTATTTTTTTTTCATTTTGAAATTTCTTTTGAGGCGTTTTATAATGAAAAAATCTTAGCTACTAATCCTGTCATATATTTATTGGTCGATCCATAAATCTAATGTCATCCACGTGTCAAAGGCTATAATTGTAAGAATGTGCCTTACCTTCTAGTTCTCTTTCATTTTTTACTAGTTTTACCATATCGTGTAGTATTTTCTAAAGTGCTAGATTAATTGTGTCCTAGAAGATACCTGTAAAATTTTAGTTCAATCCTCCACATTATCAATTTGTTCCAAGTCACTTTTTCTTCACTTTACAGCATGACTGCCTTGACGATAATGCCAGGTGGCATTACAAATATGATCTTTCCTTCGTCTATCTATACCAACTTTGCGATAGTCTATCTATACCGACTTTGCAATATAATTATTGTTGGATACATAAATCTAATGTGATCCACATGTCAAAGACTGTAATTGTAAGAATGTACCTTATTTGCTAGTTCTTTGTTATTTTTTACTGATTGTACCATATCATGTAGTATTTCCTAAAGCGCTAGATTAACTTTGTACCAGAGATTACTTGCAAACTTTTAGCTCAATCCTCCACATTATCAATTTGTTCCAGGTGACCTTTGGTTCCCTTTACAACATGACTTCCTTTATGGTAATTCCTAGTGGAATTACAAATAGGATATTTCATCCCTTTATCTATAGCAATTTTTCCATGTATTTATTGGTGGATCCAACGATCTAATGTCATCCACATGTCAAAGACTGTAATTGTAAGAATGTACTTATTTTCTAGTTCTATGTTATTTTCTATCGATTTTACCATATCAACAACGTAAATTTTGAAAGGGGAACTCATACCATTACTCTTTTTTTGAGGTAGCGAAAAATTCAACCAATTTTGAAAAGTGTATATATATATAGCATAGTTTTGACACTATAAGTTTTTTTTTGTGCATTAATTTTAAGAATGTTGGTGATTTGCATGTTGATTTTAAAAGTGTTGATGCTGCATCAGGGTCTTCTTTTTAGAGAATTATTTTTTTGACTTTAAATTTTCTAATGTATTAAATGTGAATAATTATTTTTCTAAATTTAACAACTTTTGATGTAGTCTTCTTCTTCATATTTTTTTTTTGTTTTTGTTTTATTTAATTTTTTATAGTGAGATCTTTATTTTTTTGCATAGTTAAATAAAAACATTGATATTTTAAAGTTCCAATATTCTACATATTTATATATCATTAATTAATTTTTCAATGTACATCAAATATTTGTCTCTAAAAACAATAATTTTTAACAATTGACATAAAAATAAACATTTTGAACATAAATATAACAAAGCAATTACACATTTTGATAAGTTTTTACAAGAAATGACATGTCAAAGTCATAATTTTATAGGAAAAAGGTCACAAAAAATGGTTAAATAATAGATTCTTTTATGAATTTCATGTCAAAAAATAATAATAGTCACATTTTTTCTCAAAAAATAATGATTCACATAAAAATTAAAGAGAAAATCACATAATACAAATATTGAACATATAACAACGTTAACTGAATACTTATTCTTCTCATAAAATGTAAAAGTCAAAACATTACAAGTATAACGAATTAATAGTTACAAAAAATGAGCTTAATTTCCAAGCATAACTTAAATTTAATCAACAATATCATGTAATCCAAACTCTTCGTCTTCTAGAGTTCATCATTGTCTTTTCCTACAATATTTTCTGCTTCAGTTTGCTCATTTTCCTCTTCTGATGGATCTTTGATGTTTATGAATCTCCCAATGTATGCCTTTCCAACCATTCCATCTAATGGTGGTTGAGGTTCCTTTTCCTTTCTTGCTACACGTAATTCATTAAAATCTCCTTTCCTCAACTGAATTTATTGCATTGCATCTGAAATAAATTGAAGAGCATTAATTCTTTGCTGAATAAATGTGCATTGTACTGAGTCTATTTAAATGACAATGAAATTTCTTATTTTTTTGTAGGCAACATGCTTGTGTTGTACCTAATTATTAAGCACAAAAAAACTAATGCAGTAAATTAGTATTGTTACACAGTAAAATGTCACTGCCATCATGTCAGTCTCCCTACTGTGCTATAAACCACATTCACCTATACTCATGCTCCTCAGAATGGCTAAAAAACCCTCTTTGCCTAAGTTAAATGGATCATCGCGTCTGTTAATAAAATAACCGCGCTGACAGGCGGGGTCTAGTGTTGTTGTTGCGCTGCCAGCGCGGAAGCACACGTCTTCTCCGCGCTGGTCCCATTTCCACGAACAGCGCTCCCTCCGTTTGTCCTTTTCGCGCTGACCGGACCTCTTCCACATAGGTTTGCGATGTCAGCGCGGCAGTTCACGAGTTTTCCGCGCTGATCCTGTTTGAGCGAATTTGTTCTAACAACCAGCCTTCCAGATCCCTCCAGAACTGGTTGTTAGCATTGTTGAGGTCGCCATCCTTTCTCTGGCATGTCTGTTTGACTGACCATCCTCTTATCTTGGAGGAAAGCTCATCCCTTACCTATTCATGGAGGCTCCTTCTCTTTATAAGCCTCCTCCATGGCTCATGAGCAACTAGTTTGGAACATATAGACTTTGATTGAGGAATTCTTAGTGCATTTTAGTGCTGCTTTCTGTAGGCATTTGGTGTGTTGTGTGAGGATTGCTTTGAGCTTGAGGAAGGTCATGAGCTTGTTGCCTTGTATGTGAGAGAGAGACCTTTTGACTTGAGAGATTTGCTTCAAAGGTGAATGCTTGGAAGATATGCTGGCTGGACCCTCTAGAGAAGGACTCAGCGTCAGGACTTCGGTTGTACCTTATACTTTTTGTTAATAAAGATAGATGACTACTCTTATGGTTCCATTTACATTTGTTCAATGATTGATTAATGCAAATTGTATCTTTCCTGACCAATACATAGTTGTGGTTAGTAGATTTTACGCTCTTGTTTGCTCTCTTTTGCTTGTGCAGGTATTCGTCCGCGAGGATAGCGGGGAATTGTGATCGGCTGGAGCGAAAGAGCGAGAGGAGTATCTCTTCGACAAACAAACGTTGGAATCCAAGTAGGTTATTCTCACCCACTTGTTAATTACAACTAGGAACCTGCAGTGTAGCATTGTTCGATTGTTGCTAGACCCCTGTTGGGCTAGTAGGGATCGCCTCTATCCGTAGAGGGGATTTACCTATACAACAGAACCAAGACCCAAGAGGATGAGAGAGAGAAGAAACATCTTTTTGTTGGTAACATGGGCAAGCCTACAACTCAGATAGAAATTGGTTGGATTTGGAGTTCCAATTTTTAGAGAGAATATTGAAATGTTTTTTCTCATAATGTTCAAGGATAAGAAACCAGATTCTTTATTATATAAATTATCCCTTATATCTATTTACAATGCTACATACTTCCTTTCACTATTATTAACATTTATTTACAAGATCGGAACATATACATCTTTGATATATCCTAGTTTAGGATTGCATACATGGCCTTTGAGAACATTATTTACCATACAAATTGTTGATACCCATCCTATCACATTATAACATTTTGACAATTAAAGCTAGTTAAACACACCATGGTTTTTGTCAGAGAGACTGCATATATTATTCTTTTACTCGACATCAGTAGTGCAGATATTTTCCATCGATAGGTCCCATGTTCACCTTCAAAATATTGATAGACATTAAAAAGTTATAGATGTCCAAATTATCACTCAACAAATAGTTGATCATCTATATGAGAACATATGAGCAGTAAGCATAAATGGAAAGAAAGAGCCCAACACTGAACATCTCTATCTTGAAGATATAGTTGTAGCTCAATAGAAATTATTATTAACAAATATGAAAATGCATTGAATATGAAAAAATGATAGGTTTGATATTTAAGAAAACATATTATTTTATCAATTGCTACAACTTAGCTATAGTTGATCGTTGTTGAAACTATCTTGTGGAAAATCCCCTGTTCTAATGAAGGAAACTCCTTGTTATAATGGTTATTATGTGGAAAATCATGATAAGCAAACAAATCCTAGGGTGAATGCATGAATATGGGTTTCACTTTTGGGCCAAATGTGGTGATGAAATTTCAGTTTTTTCTATTTTATCGAATTGAATCCCTCAAAATTCATATAAGCATTGTGAATTTTGATTTGTAGTAAAAAGACAATATGTGGAGAATTTTGTTGTTGTCATAATGATATTTTTTGCAAAAACATTTAGTATTGTACAATCTCTCAATTTTCCATTAAATTCAATACTTGTCCTCACAAGTTTTTGCACATGTTAAGAGGTATTTGTGCATTTGCGTAGCAGAACTTACTCTAAAATGAGTAATTTAATATATATAAAATATATAAATAAATATATATATATATAAATATATATATTATATATATATAATAAATATCATATGAATGTATGTATGTTATGTGCATACATATATATATATATATTAAATAATATATATATATACTATATTAAGAATAATATAGCTACAACATAACATACATTCAATATTATATATAATCTATATATTATCTATATATATTATATATATATATATGAACATGATCGACATGGAGAGAACTAAGTTTTTCATATTAAAAAAAATATCTTTTATGGAAAATTATAAGAATGGATACATTAGAGACAAGTCATATAATTTTCATACATATACCAAGAATGAGCCATATAAGTTCCATCCATTCATTGTGAGATCATTGCATAATTCAACATTTTTCACTACAACCAGTGCACTCAATCCAATAAAGTTAAGATAGAGAATCAATGCCAACATTAATCATTGAATATCACTATCCCCACATAGCACTGTCATCAATGCAAACCATGAGTCATGAAATAAAAAACCTAATTTGAGATCACAATTAGTTCAATCATTCCATAACTTAAAACATATCTATGGACTACCATGCATCAAGAAACATTTCTAAGGAATCACCAATCATCCAAGCCAACTAAGTTAAGTCAATAAGCCAAACTTTATCAAACCCTTGCAACTGTTATAAAATATTTTCATACACTAGCTTTAATTGTTAAATCAAAATGACATATTGATATGCATATTCTGGTCACCCACAAACAAAATTTTATTCAACACATTTACATTCTCTATAGTAATTCAAAACTTCAAACTTCCTTTCTTATAAAACTTTCTTATTTCTGCTCCATATCTGTATGACTGTCATATTGCTTCTGCATTCCTGATTTTATACATAAAGCTTAAGTTTTTGTGACCTACAGGAAAAACCACACCCATAGGATTTCTTCCATGTGGTTGGAGGCCTATAATTGAACTAATATGCTTTATTTTGTGCGGTTGGGGCTTAGACTAAAGGAAACCCACTCTTCTCATACCATTACTAGTTGTAGACCAACAACATAATATAGTTTTGTATTTATGTAAAAAAACTTCAACAATAAAGAATCTTCTACATGTTTAATGCAGAAGAAAATAGGTGTGGGGATCTTATGGAGAGTTTCTCACTTTGAATGAGAATACACTTTAATCATCATTATTTAAGTTATCAACCTCTCTATCATAATTCTATCATGCATCAGCAAAATTGTTAGATCATAAAATTAAACTATATCATATATTCATCATGGTCATAACATGTTAGTATCATCTACTTCATCATCACATATGAACAAGGCATCAAATTTTCATCAAGAGTTAGAGTCATATGATTAGGGAAGCTGAAAGATCTATCATCATATTTCAAAGATTATAATCACTACATCACTTCTTTATCATTAAACATCAAGGCAAGGAATCCGATTTTACCATATGTCATAATTATTAAGCTAACAAAGGTCAACATGAAGATTTTGAATCTCAATATTATTGTTATACTTATATAACCATGGTTATCATGCTTATCATAAGTACTAAAAATAAAATCAAGCTACCATATATCAGAGATAATGAGCTATCCTTAAGATTTGAGATGCTTTGCCAAACATCAAATATACCAATAACTCAAAAATCGATGTTTCTAGGTAGCTTTTCATAATTTAATGGAATGTAAGACTTTTGTCCAATACTAAGTGCACCACCTCATCATAAGTATCATGAATCCAACTCACTTCCATATGAATGCATGGCCCATTTGTGAAGGTGATATTAATCATACCTTAGGGGTTACCTTTCCATTCAATATTGAAACATAACTACAACACATCATATATACCTTGTAGTATTCAAATACATGTGTACCTTGACATTGGCAGTTGGAGCATTTTTTCAACTTCCTTGTCATGGGAAACTGTAGCTCTTCTCTTCCTACACTAGCTATGTTTTCCTACATCTCATATGATCCTCAAGAAGGATCCACTTATCACATCTCATTAAGAGGTTATAAATATCCAAATACTCGCATATGCATGTAAAAGTCATAAGGAATAATCAAAGAAATGAACTCAAACAGGAATAGAATCACTAAATGGTAACATAAACATAAATGTTACTTATCTTTTAATGAGAGGAGATCAACTCCCTCTTGAACCAACCTTCAAAATTCATTACCATCCATTATCCATATGACAATGTTTCCTTCAATATTTAAACCAACTTCATCAACAACCAGGCCTAATAGAGACTATCACATCTAGGGCTTCATCAAATCTGTCACAAGTGCTTGCTTGAACATCTTCACATTAGTCATGCTATGGTTTCTAGATTTCATATCTCAAATCCTTGCCATAAACTAGGGTTTCTTCCAACCCCTAACCTCATAATATCCAACGAAATCTAAAAACCAAATTACCTAGGGTTTCCTTCAAACCCTAGTATTATTTTAGGTCTCCTCCATAATCTCTTGCTTCCATCAAAGGTGTCTTCATAGGGGTGATCTAAATGAATTTTCTTCAGCCCATCTCTGATACCATGTCAAATTTTCTTAGGGACATATTGTTCTTTGCTTTGATAATTGCATTTTATCATTTACATATAGAATTCACCCCATGAAATTATTCAGATTTACAACATTATTTAACAACATATGCAATTATATAGAAAGAACATCATCATCATCAATGTACCAAAACATAAAGGAACAATAGAAGAAAATCATTCACACATAGATACACCAAGGTTGTCGGAGACCAGGGGAAAACCCATTGTGGGGAAACCCCTTTCAAATTATCATTGAATGATTCAGAAAAAGAGATAGTACAAGAATCCATATCTTCATCCATACAACTATCTAGAAAAATCTAATTAAAAAATATCATAAGATGAACCCATCAATGCCAATAATCAAAACCCAACTTCAGAAGCCTTCAATTAATTATCAATGTCTACGGTCAACTACCAAACCTTGTGGTCAACGAGTGAATTTTGTGGTCAACTGAAAAACCAAACCCTAGTTCCCAACTACACAGATGACATTGATGTGTGTAGATAAGAGGCTTTAGCCACATACATGAGCCGACCTACATATGGTTGTAGCCGATATTTCTTTGTGGCATTCCTCTGGTTGAGATCCAAAACCCTAAAACATAGATGTGTGATTTGGACCTTGTAATTTCACCTTCATGTGAACCCATTCCTCCTTAGACCCATGGGATCCAAAGATAAAAATAATAATAGAAGAATTATCCAAGATTATTTTCCAAATAAGTTTGAGCACACTTGTAAATATAGCCTTCCAAGGGTGTCCAATTTTCTTTAGGGCCGACTTGGTCAAATATGTTCATGTGGGATTTTAATTCAAAAATACACTTTCCCTTGTTTAAATGGAGCACTTCAATAGTCAAAATTGGTCCTCTCGAAAAATAGGAATCTCATCCCATAGTCGGAATCTGTCATTGACCTTCCAAATTAACACTCCATCTTATCTAGAGAGAAAGTCCAACTACATCATGTAATTATTGTAAGAATCTTGTCATCAATTCATATCAAATCTCAAGTATCTTGTCATGAAATGCCATCATTTCTCATCTTTTCTTAGCTCTTGCTTGTCCCTTCTCATATGTTGAACATTCTTGAACCTAAAAGAAGAAGTATTTGACATTCAAGGGGAGCCTAAGCTACCACCCTCTATCCATCGAGGAGCCACTGGTGCCACCCATAATCATTTCCATCGAGGAGCCCAATGTTGCTACCCAGGAAAAATTATCATTGAGCCAAATATACAACCTGCATCAACATCAAAGATCCTTGCTCAATCTAGAACAACATCAGGGAGCACATCTCATCCCGAAACTACATCGTGGAGCTTAGTCTCAACTTGGAATCACATGGGGGAGAAAAAAATATCCAACCCCATATCGAGCAACATGTGATATAGGGGAGGGCATATCAAGCCATCTTATTGCCCATTGATATTTCGAAAAAATACCTTCAAGAGTCATGTTGTAAAACACCTACATCATAATTGTCTTGGTTTGTACACCCCAATTATACTTTAAATCTGTTGGCCAAATGGGGAGCGGTAATACCAACAAGCCCAACTTGTGGGTATGATGGAAATTGGGGTATTCTCTACAAATAATAAGATAGGGGAGAAAAATCTCCACCCATATGGGTAATAAATAGTGTAGAAACATCTATGACCCTATTGTCTAGAGATCCCTCAACCTTAGAATCCCTCCTTCTCAATTCCTCACCCTCGAAGCTCAGACAGGGGGGAAGAATTAGCTCAATGTTCTCAATTAGTTCTACTCTCTATAAATCAAAAACATATCATCATGCTCATATTTGGTATTATCTTAATCATCATGTCGCAATAGCAACAATATCTTGTTCATGCAAGACATCAAATCAAATATTAATATAAAATATATATATACAAAAAGATACCTTATTCATCCTCCCTCTCATGGAGGTAGCAACCACAAGCCTAAGCTTGAATCGTACAATAGCATTGTCTCAATATATATGGATATCTCAATCTCAGTTATATACGAGATTTTTTGCCAATCGAATCCTACTCATTGTTATAATAATCTATCCCTAACATATCCAAAACCTACTCAATTAACTCTTCAAAGAGCTTCTTCAACCTGCCTCACAACTTAGTCATGCCAGTAACATCATACTCAACATCGGTTGTGCTTAAAGCCACAAAATTCTCATCCAAAAATATCATGGAAAATATCGTACTAAGGCAACACCCATATGTGCTCATCTTATCAATAATAATCCCAAACAACATTACATCCATGTAGTCACATATCATAGGAAGAATATCGTAGACCAAAATTTCTCCGTCCCACGCAAATATGTCAGAGGGTACTTGATGGCAACGCAATGTGTTTGAAGCAAATCAATCAAGTTTTATGCAAAACATATACATACATACATACATACATACATACACACACACATATATATATATATATATACACACACACACACACACACATTATATATATTATATATATATATATATATTATATATATATTATTTTTATATATATATTATATAGATACAGGTGAGTGACCACAAGGAACAACAATGCTTCAATAAACTTCAATAAACTATTGATTTCCTTGTTAGGTTCATTAATATCTCTTCATAACTTCTTGAAATTTAATCAGAGTGTCAAAGGATTCACATTTCCACTTCCTTTAATAACTTCATGATATAAAGTTTCTTTTCCATACAGAAATTAGTTCATCATGCCATGATTCTTCATTTCTAACTTTAGAGGCCATCTCCCTCTTTATTTGATCATTATAGTCTCATTTTCTATGAACAAAAGGCCATCAACATATAAAACCAAAATCAAATTCATACCTTGGACCACTTTTGAAGTAGAGGCTTGGATGGGCACATATTCCTGGCTTGACTGGATGACTGTCAATGTAGACATACCAGGCTTGGGAAGCTTGCTTCATATAATGCTTTGTTTAAACATGACGCTTGACCAAACTAATATGCTCAGCCTCACACAAATCAATATTGTGCAATCAAATCAACTAAGTCAACTTATCAAGCTAAAGATGCCAAATCAAAACTAATATCAAAGTCATAAAATTTCTACCAATATCACTATAATAAATTGTTTTGGACCAAGTGTTAATTGGAGCTATCATCCAAAACATAACATTATCAATCAAAATTTATCAAGACATTCTAATGATCATAGCATGAATCATTTATGCCATTAAATATTAATGGATACATCAGGGACAAGTCATACAAGTTTCATGCATATACTAAGAGTAGGTCATACAAGTTCCATCCCTTCATTGTGAGATTACTGGATGTTTCAAAAATTTGTACTACAACCAATGTGCTCAATCCAATGAAGTTAATATAGATAATCAATGCCAACATTAATCACTCAAAGTCACTACACCCACATAGCATTGTCATCAATGCAAACGATTAGTCATCAAATAAAAACCCTAATTTGTTATCACAGTGAGTTCAATCAGTCCATAACTCAAAACATATCTATGGACTACCATAAATCAAGACAAATATCTAAAGAATCATCAATCATCCAATCCAGCCAAGTTAAGTCAATAAGACAAACCTTGTCAAACCCTTGCAACTATTATCAAATATTGTCATACACTAGCTTCAATGATTAAATCAAAATGACATATTGATATGCATATTCCGATCAGCCTCAAACACAAGTTTAGTCAACACATTCACATTCTCTATAGAAATTCAAACATTCAAACTTCCCTGCTCATAAAATTTTATGATGTCTACTCCATATCGGTATGACTATCATACTGTTGGTGCATTCCTGATTTTATGCATAAAGCTTCAGTTTTTGTGACCTACATGCATAATCACACCCATAGGCTTTCTCTGATGTGGTTGGAGGCCTATAAACACACTAATATGTTTGCTTCCATGTGGTTGGGGATTAGACTAAAGGAAACCCTCTCTTCACAGAACAAAACTAGTTGTAGACAAGCAACATCATATATTTGTCTATTTATGTCAAAAAACTTCAACAATAAATAATCTTCTACACATTTAATGTAGATAAAAATAGGTGTAGGGATCTTATGGAGAGTTTATCCCTCTAATTGAGTAGCCACTTCAAGCATCATTATTTAAGTTATCAAACTATCTATCAAAATTTTATCATGCATTAGAAAAACTGTTAAATCATAAAATCAAACTATATCATATATTCATCATGGTCATAACATGTTAGCATCAACGACTTCATTATCACATATGAACATGTCATCAAATTTTCATTAAGAGTTAAGAGTCATATGATTAGGGTAGCTGACAAGTTTATCATCGTACTTCAAATATTATAATCACTAGATCAATTCTTTGTCATTAACCATCAAGATAGGGGATCCAATTTTACCACATGTCATAATTACTAAGCTAACCAAGGTCACCGAGAAGATATTGAATATCAATCTTATTGTTATACTTATATCACCAAGGTTATCATGCTTCTCACAAGTATTAACAATCAAATAAATATACTATATATAAAAAAAAATAGGCTAGCATTCTTATGAAACCATCATCTCTAAGATGTGAGATACTTTGCCAAACATCAAATATACCAATATCTAAAAAATCAATGTTTCTAGGTAGTTTTTCCATAACTTAATAGAATGTAAGATATTTTTCTAATACTAAGTGCACCATCTCATCATAAGTATCATGAATCAAACTCACTTTCATATGCATGCATGAGCCTTTTATGAAGGTGATATTCATAATACCTTAGGTCTTACCTTTCCATCCAATATTGAAACATAACAACAATACACTGTATATATCTTGTAGTATTCAGATACTTGTGTACCTTGACATTGGCAACTAGAGCACTTTGTCAACTTCCTTGTTATGGGAAACTATAGCTCATATCTTCCCACACTAGCCATATTTTCCTGCATCTCAGATGATCCTCAAGAAAGATCCACTTATCACATCTCACTAAGAGGTTAGAAGTATCCAAATACTCACATATGCATGTAGGAAGCATAAGTAATAATCAAAGAAATAAACTCAAGCAAGAATAGAATCACAAAAAGATAACATAAATTTAAAAGGTACTTATCTTTTAATGATAGGAGATCATCTCCCTCTTGAAACAACCTTCAAGAGTCATTACTATCCATTATCCATATGAAAAATGTTGGCTTCAATATTTCAACCAACTTCATCAGCAACTAGGCCTAATTCAGACTATCCCATCTAGGGCTTCACCAAATATGTCACAAGTGCTTAAACATATTCACATCAGTCATGCTATTTTTTCTAAATTTCATATCTCAAATATTTTTCAGATACCAAGGTTTCGCCCAAACCCTAACCTCATAATATCCCTCAAACTTTAATGACCAAATTACCTAGGGTTTCCTTCAAACTCTAGCATTCTTTTAGGTCTTCTCCATATTCTCTTGCTTCCATCAAAGGTGTCTTGATAGGGTTGATACCAATGACTTTTCTTTTACTCAACTCTGATACCATGCTAATTTTTATTAGGGTTATATTGTTCTTTGCTTTGATAATTGCATCTTACCATTTACATATAGAATTCACCCTATGACATTATTCATATTTATAACATTATTCAGCAACATATGAAATAATATAGAAATAAAAACATCATCATCAATGTAGCAGAACATAAAGGAATGATAGAAGAAAATAATTCACACATAGAGACACCAAGATTGGTGGGAGACCAAGGAAAAACCCACTATGGGGAAAACCCTTTCAAATTTTTCTTGTTATTATATTATCATTGAATGATTCAAAAAAAGAGAGAGTACAATAATCAAAATATTCATCCATAAAAATATCTAGAAAAACTGACTTAAAAAATATAATAATATGAACCCATCAATGCGAATAATAAAAACCCAACTAGAGAATCCTGTAATCAATTGTCATTGTTTGCATCCAAATTTTGAACCCTACAGTCAACGATCGAATTCTACGGTCAACTAAAAAACCAAATGAAAGGTCTCAACCACAAAGATGATTTGATGTGCGTGTATATGAGAGGCTTCAACTGCATGGATGAGCCAACTTGTCTGTGGTTGTGATCCAAATTGGATCCTAGAACACTCTCTAAGTTTTCATGAACTCTTTAAAAATTATGCCAGATATTAAAAGTCATATAAAGATCAAGCTATCGGAAGGAATCCTCAGACAATTGCAATGGCGATCAGTGCGGATCAACGAGGGTTGTCGATCTAGTGCGCAGAGCGACAGACCATGGTAACATGCGCTGACATCAACCAACAAATGCAGGGACAAGTTTTAAGCAACGGAGGCAGTTTTAAGCAACGGAATGCACAGAGCAATGGACCATGGTAACATGTGCTAAAACCAACCAACAAATGTAGGGACAAGTTGCTAATCGCATATCGCAGGGCAAACCTCTCAGTGAAGAGAAGTCCTGAGCACTCGGACCCGAAATAGTTATAGAACGTGGAAAATAATGTTTCGGTTCTGATGGAGCATAATTCCACAAAACCGACAAGATATCAGAAGGGCGATGAGTGGTAAGCAGTTTCAACCGAGTCCCACCCGATGCCATACAATGGTTGCCACGCGTCCAGTGGAAGAGAGAGAAAATCGCTCACATCAGATGGGTACACATCATGTTACTTATCCACCCGATATGGACAATGACCATAGGATTTAGAGGCCCCATATCAACGACAGAGATGTGTTCCAATGGATGACCATATTTGACAGGATCAACTGGCAAAGTTGTATAAGATTTTAAGTTCGATATGGAAGATGCATTGGCAAAAGCTCGTGTTTCACAGGCATTCTTGGAGTTAATGGAATAAACGACCATGTCCAAGAGAACTGACACTCATCCATTACGAAATAGGTGGCCACCTCCCTGTGAGGCATTATACAGTGATGATTACACAGAATAGAGGGATTCAAATGGATAGAGGCAAGGAAACCGGAAAGCCGGGAAGTGGAAACGAATAGTCAAGAAGCAGACTGGCTTTAAAGCCAAAAACTAACAGAAAGCTAAGAAAGTAGAGAGCAAAGAGAAGAAGCCGAGCTGACCTACAGAGGCAAGGGCAACATCGAGCCAGAGTTAAGACAGAGCCAGAAAGATTCAGAGAGTCTGTGTACTCCAGAGAAGGCTTGAGAGGTTCAAGCGAACTCTTCTGTCTATGCCTGTCATGTATGATTCTCAAATTGGGCTCATACCATTGTGACCAATAGAGGTCGAGATTTCAGTGAGGAGAGTCTGTGTACTCCAGAGACTTGGGGAATCCAAGTACAGTCTTACTGATTTATATCTGTATGTGAGACTCAAATCAAGCTCACTGTTGTAAAATCTCTGCTATGAAAACATAATAGAGAGGCCACGACTGAACGCTGGACTAGGAAATGTAGCCCAGGAGTATTGGGTGAACTCCTTATTAAAATTGTTGTGTTTATATGTGTTGCCTATTATGTTTTCTTTAACTGCTTCATTTCCTATGTGTTTCGCAATCTTATCGATCCGTTGCACAAAATAACATAGGCACATCCATGCACATGAGTCTGTAATACCTTATTCTTTGTCTTAGATCAATTTCAGATCAAGTCTTATCTGAGCTCTAGGTTACTAAGGTTAGACAAGCTTGTGCTGGATTTTGTTGTTGAATGCTAACTGGGAGAAAGCTCAAATTAGGAGAAGGAGAATTTGTTGAAGCTAACCCAAAAATTGGAAGAGTCTATCCTAAGAGGAAAATGGTAGAACAAAGTTCGTTGGAATTAGACTCCCAGTTCATGGATAGTTTCATGACCATGAGAGCCATGGTAGAGGAAATGTATAGAGAATTTAGGAAAGGTAGAGATGAAGATTCATCAAACTCCAAACAAGATAAAGGAGCAAAAGAATCTCTCCTCCATGACCATTCTAAAGGCAAAGGGAAAGAAGAAAAACTTCCCACACCTCCTAATAGCCCTGAAAATGAAAAGAAGACATCTTTGATTAAATTAGATGTTAAATTTGATTTGCCAATATATGATGGAGAGTTGAATGCAGAGAAGCTAGATAATTAGATTAGACAAATTGATGTGTATTGCAGGGTGCAGAGCATTGATTCAGATCAAAGTAAGATTCAGCTAGCCAGCCTACACCTTGGAGGAACTGCCTTGGTATGGTGGGAAGGCAAGACACAAGTTGACATGAAGAAGCATGGTAAAATCCTTTCTTTCTGGAGTGAATTTGTTTCTGCATTAAAAAAAACAATTCTATCCACTAGCTTATATGCAGCAAGCTATGATGAGTTGGCAAACTCTTCGCCAATTGAAAGGGAAAAGTGTACAAAGTTACACCCAAGAACTTAGAAAAAGAGCTTTGATTCTAGGAATTTCTTTAGACTCACCTGAAACTCTGCTGAAGTATATAGGTGGTCTACATAGTTATCTTAGACATACCATTCTCATGTTTAATCCTACTAGCATAGATGAGGTATCTGTTCAGGCTACACATCTAGAGGCTAGACGAAAGAATATGAACCCAGAAGTTGGGGGATCATTAAAACCCATTGCAAGCAGGAACAAGGAAAAGAGAAAGTAGAAATGGAAAGAGAGGAAGGCAAATGTTGTACAAAAGACCAAACCTTCATGCACTCACTGCAAGAAGGATGGGCATGATGATGAACACTACTGGATTCTGCATCTGGTGCTGAAACCCAAGAAGTACGATGGCAAAAAGAAGAATATTGTTGCAGCTATTCGGAAGGATTTGGGGTCAGACTCATGGGATGAAACAACAATCACATCCACGGGTATAAAAGGTTATTCACTTTAGAGAATGCAGAAATCAAGAAGCAAGTATACGAATTGCTTGATAAAGGGTTCATAAGACCTAGCACATCACCATGTGGGTCTCCAATTGTCTTGGTGAGAAAGAAAGATGGCTCATAGAGAATGTGCATTAATTACTGAGCACTAAATAAGATAATGATAAAAAACCATTATCCCCTTCCTCGCATAGATGATCTGTTAGATCAGTTGAAAGAAGCTATTTACTTTTCCAAGCTGGACTTGCATAGTGGCTACCATCAGGTTAGAGTCACAAAGCAAGATGCATGGAAGACTGCTTTCAAAACAAAGCAGGGACTGTATGAGTGGTTAGTTATGCCTTTTGGCTTAACTAATGCTCCTGCTACTTTCATGAGAGTAATGAATGATGTACTTAGGCCTTTTATTGATGATTTTGTCATTATATATCTAGATGACATTCTTGTATTTAGTAAAACATGGGAAGAACATTTGAAGCATGTAGAGCAGACTCTAGATGTTTTGGAAAAAGAAAATCTTTATGTTAAGCTATCAAAATCTGAATTTGGAAAAACATATTTGAATTATTTGGGTCATATTGTAGGGGGTGGTGAATTGAAGATAGATCCCTCTAAGGTTGCAGTCATTATAAATTGGCCTAAACCCAAATCGGCTACAGAAGTTAGAAGCTTCCTAGGAGCAACACAGTATTGGAGAAAGTTTATTGCTAACTTTTCCTTGATTGCAGCTCCCTTACATGCTTTAACAAGATCGAATAGGGTGTTTCAGTGGGGAGGCAAACAATAGAAAGCCTCTGACACCTTAAAAGAAAATATTAGTACAACACCATTACAAGCATTGCCCGATCTTCAAAGACCATTTGAGATTGAAACCGATGCCAGTGACTATGTCATGGGAGCAGTGTTGATGCAGCACGGTAAACCCATATGTTATCATTCTGAGACATTTAATTCTATAGTAGTTAATTATCCCACATATGTTAAAGAATTGTATACATTAGTACAGAGTGTGAAAAAGTGGAAACATTATCTAATGGGCAAAGAGACAGTTATACATACTAATCATCAACCACTTCAATATTTACAATCACAAACTAAGTTGCAGCAGTCAAGACACTATAGGTGGATGGGTTTTCTGCAATAGTTTCATCTTGTCATCAGATATAAAAAGGGCATACACAATAAAGATGTAGATATGTTGTCCAGACTAATCATAAATGCATCTACTATACTTAAGCATAACTCAGTAGTGCATGAAAGCTACATTGAACAGTATGCTCAAGATATAGAATTTAAAGATGTATATGCAACTTTAAGTCATGGAAAACAAGTAGAAGAATTGGATTATCATGTTAAGGACCAACTCTTGTATCATTTTGGAAAGTTATGCATTCCTCAAACGGAAAGAGTAAAGATAATTCAGGAAGCACACACTTCTCTAATATCAAGTCACTTTTGTGTAAGTAAAACAGTTGCACAGCTACAAAGATTTTGTTATTGGCCAAAAATGCATGAAACAGTTTCTAGATATGTAAGGGGGTGTACCATGTGTGCTAAAAGCAAACCCAGCAATATAAAACTAGGCTTGTACACTCCACTACTAGTTCCTTGTCATCCTTGGGAAAGTGTTTCCATGGACTTTGTTGGGGGATTCTAGAAAAGGTCATGACTATTTATACGTTATTGTGGATAGGTTCAGCAAAATGTGTATTTTAATTCCTTGTAACAAACAGATTACATCTGAACAAATAGCAAAGTCGTTCTTTCAGCATGTATGGGTTCATTTTGGATTACTCACTTCCATTGTATCTGATCGAGATTCCTGATTTGTTAGGAAATTTTGGTTTGAGTCTGTGGGAATTGATGGACACTAGACTGAAGAAGAGCATAGCATTCCACCCACAAACAAATCGCCAAACAGAAGTGGTCAACCAGACAATGATCCAGTTGCTCAGAGGATATTGTAGCAAGCATCCCAAGCTTTGGGATGAACATTTTTGTTATGTGCAACATGCTTACAACTGGGCTAAACATTCTTCTACACAGAGATCTCCTTTTGAGACCTGTTTTGATTTCATACCAAGGTCTTCCTTGAATTGTGTCTTTGGTAAAGACATAGCGGTTGATGGACACAATGATGTGGACAAGGCAACCAAGTTCATTGAAAAAATCCAAGAGATTCACCAGGCAGTACAAGAATAGCTAGAAAAGAGCCAAGCCAATTATAAGGCAAGGCATGATAAGGATCAGATTAAGCATAGTTTCTAGGTTGGTGATCAAGTCTGGCCGTATATCAGCAAAGACAAAATGCAAGGTGAAGGGAAGAAGTTGAAGCCAATAAGGCATGGACCTTTCAGGATACTTGAGAAAATTGGTGAGAATTCTTTTCACCTTGATTTTCCATCTTACATGCACATCTATTGAGTAGTTAATGTAGAAAGCTTGAAACTGTTTCAACCTTCATTGAATGAAGATCCCAAAGAGTAGAGCCAATTACCTTCTATTGATGATCTGTTGTCTGAATATCTCAATGAGTTGCAGAAAGATACAATTCTTGACTAGAAAGTGAGAACTACGTGCAGAGGGAATGTTGAGTACCTCAGAATTGGACTCAAGGGTTCAAAGCCAAGTAGTGTAAGATGGATAGAAATTGGGGAAGTGAGGAATCTATATCCTCACTTGATTGATGTTTAAAAACCAACTTTTGGTGGTCCAAAATCTTTTTTAGTGGGAAGGCCATGATCCAAATTGGATCCTAGAACACTCTCTAAGTTTTCATGAACTCTTTAAAAATTATGCCAAAGATTAAAAGTCTTATAAAGATCAAGCTATCGGAAGGAATCCTCAGACAGTTGCAATGGTGATTAGTGCAAATCAACGAGGGTCGTTGATCTAGCATGCAGAGCAGCAAACCATGGTAACGCGCACTAACACCAACCAATAAATGCAGGGACAAGTTTTAAGCAATGAAGGTAGTTTCTGATATGTGATTAGCGACAGTGAAGAGAAGTCTTGAGTGCTCGGACCTGAAATAGTTATAAAATGCAGAAAATAATGTTTCGGTTCCAATGGAGCGGGATTCCACAAAACCGGTAGGATATCAGAAGGGCTACGAGTGGTAAGCAGTTTCAACCGAGTCCTGTCCGATGCCACACAATGGTTGTGACATGTCCGGCAGAAGGTCATGTTTCATGAGCATTCTTGGAGTTAATGGAATAAACAGCCATGTCCAAGAGAATTGACACTCATCCGTTATGAAATAGGTGGCCACCTCCTTGTGAGGTGTTATACAGTGATGATTACGCAGAATGGAGGTATTCAAACAGACAGAGGTAAGGAAACTGGAAAGCCAGGAAGTAGAAACAAACAGGAAAGACGCAGATGGGCTTTAAAGCCACAAATTGATAGAAAGCTAAGCAAGCAGAGAGCAGAGAGAAGAAGCTGAGCTGACCTGCAGAGGCAAGGGCAGCATCAAGCTAGAGTTAAGACAAAGTCAGAGAGTCTGTGTACTCCAGAGAAGGCTTGAGAGGTTCAAGTGAACTCTTCTTTATATGCCTGTCATGTATGAGTCTTAGATTGGGCTCATACCATTTTGACCAATAGAGGTCGAGATTTTAGTGAGGAGAGTTTGTATACTCTAGAGACTTGGGGAATCCAAGTACAGTCTCGCTGATTTATATAGAGAGGCCACCACTGAAGGTTGGACAAGGAGACGTAACCCAAGAGTATTGGTTGAACTCCTTATTAAACTTGTTGTGTTTATATGTGTTGTCTGTTATGTTTTCTTTAACTGCTTCATTGTGTCTGTTATGTTTTCTTTAACTGCTTCATTGTCTATGTATTTCGCAATCTTATCGATCCGTTGCACAAAATAACATAGGCACATCCATGCACATGAGTCTGCAATACCTTATTCTCTGTCTTAGATCAATTCTAGATTAGGTTGCAGCCAAGATTTCTCCATGACATGCCTATGGCTAAGTCCCTAAACCATAAAAAAAATCCAAGCATTGAACCCTACAATTTCACTTTCGTGCGAACACATTCCTCTGCGAACCTGGCTCAGACCTATGTGAGCCAAAAACAAGAAAGGGAATACAAGAATAATCCAAGATTATTGTCCAAATGAGGCTGAGGTCACTTGCATTTATAGCCTTCCAAGGGTATCTAATTTTTTTTTCGGGGCAACCTGATCAAATATATACATGTGGGATTTTAATTAAAAAATACACATTCCCTTGTCCAAATGGAGCACTTCAATATTCAAAATTGGTCCTCTCAAAATCAGGAATATCATCCCATGGTTGGAATTTGTTAGTGAGCTTCCAAATTATTGGCTTAGTGGGCCCTGAACCAAGTTCAATGTTAATTTAGCCAAACAAATCCCTACACTACTAGCCCTTTTGGCATCAATCTGTGGAGTGCGGATTGAGGTCTCACCCGAAGCAGTATGGGGGGATGCTGGAACCAATTTTCCGCACTAAGAGATGGTAGTGATGTATTTTTGTTCCCTAACTCTGCCTTCACGTAGATCAATAATCCTTTTAAGGCTTATCGATATAATTTTATTAATCAGCATCTAGACCTTCGCGAAGGTCTACAATCATTTTTTGTAGGCCCTAAAAAGGCGATTCATCTACTTACGTGCTTCTATAACTACTCTTACTTTTGTATTTTTCCAAATCGGCTTAAGTATCTGATAACTTTAATAAGAATTAATATGTTCTTCGTGTAAACATATATTATTAT
The DNA here is from genome assembly GCA_000404065.3 of Pinus taeda. NCBI lineage: Eukaryota > Viridiplantae > Streptophyta > Pinopsida > Pinales > Pinaceae > Pinus > Pinus taeda. The sequence continues at coordinate 104,194 of APFE030873962.1, forward strand.
TTGTAGACAGATAACAATGTAAAACATGTGGATTCGCGCATCAACATAACATTAAATCATAAACCCATTATTTAGCATAAACTAATCGCATTCATTCATAACAGAAGTAAATATATCAAACACAAATATTTCCAGAGTAATATTCTTCATTAATGCTTCAAATCTACTTACAGACTCTAACTTCCCTATGCACTCAGTTGCAAGGGTCCGTGCACTCAGCTGCAGACTTCTACCCTAGGCCTCTGCCAACACAGCTACAAAGCCTTCCTTCTATTCCAAGACTCTTCGCTCTTTTCGCTAATGACCCATTACATTCACCATCCCAATCTGAACTCCCCCTTAGACTCTTCTAAGACTTTCCTTTTTATACAATCCCATGGTCCGCGGACAATGGGTGGATCTTCTAAAGCTAACACATCTTACATAAATGAAGGGCGGAAATGCTTTATGAAATTTTACATTTATGCACTCACTGACCACAAATTACGAAGAATTAACACTTTATATACAAAAACTTGGGCTTTTTGCCCCAAAACTTAGGCTTTTAACCCCAAAATCAACCCTAGGGGACCCTATCCGAACAGGCCCCCAACAAGAATATTGTGCCTCACCCCTGAGTCACTATACTAGCATGGAGATCTTTCAGTGAAGACCTCCCAACTCCACTTGCACCACTACAACTTTAGAGGTACATTGCGTCGCTGCCTGCTTAACCTGCTCTACCAGATGCTCCATTGCTAGTCCTGCACTATCGGCCTGGATCTTCTACTATGTTGTCTGCAAGCTAGTCAAATTTTCTTCAATGGTGGTAGTGAGAGCATAAGCCTCATCCAACGAAGGCCCCAATTTGGCCTTGATTACTGCCTCTCTTCATTGCACTACATCCTCTTGTTCTTTCAATTCCTTCACCTCCTGCAGCTTTTCCAATTTCTGCATGATAGTAATGGTACGCAGCATTAATCTTTCCTATTATACCGCTGCTGCAATTCCCTCACCTCGGTTGCTAACCTTTATAGGTTGAAATATTCCTACAGATTGGTAAGTACCTCCAATGACTTCTCGAAGAGCATAGTGCAATTTTCCACCACGATATCTACTTTAGCGACTGCATTTTTGACAGCTACCTTGCGCTGCGCTTTGACCTCTAGTGGAGTTGAAGCCCGTGCCCTCAAATTGAGCTTTGCAATATTTAGATTCAACTCAAACTGAACTGTGACCATCTCAGTCTGAGCATCACACACACCTACAACTAACTTCCAAATCTTGGCCTCCAAAGGTGCCTCTTCAGGGATGTGTACTTCCGGAATGGTTTTGCATGCCTCTACTCCCACCATTGCGGTGTGCTCATTATTCTCCTAGACTATTACATAGTATTTTGTCACCGACCCCACATCCCCTGATACTGGATAAAGTTGGTCTCTGAGTGACATCTGCTCTTTGTCATATACCAAAATATTTGTCCAAATCTTCCATATTACTCAATAAGATTGTTTAAGCTCATTAATCCTGAATTTGACCCCTTTTTACTCATGTTTCAAAATCATCACAGGTCATCAGTGTCCTACATGTGACGATAGCCCAGAATGAACTAATGCCTCACGATGACGTCTTTGAAAATAGGTGTACTCTTGTGACTATCTCTGAGTCTTAGTGTTTGACTTACGACGACCCAAATATGGTGAATTAGTTCAAGCATAATGCTTCTGGGTGGTTCTGGAGCTGGTTGTTGGGTCAAGGAAGTTTGCCTTTCCTCATTTGAGATGGTGATTCTGCCTTTTGAGTAACCTCCCATGAAGATAAGCTTCCTCCCCCCTCATTTATGGAGGCTCCTCCTCTTATAAAAGCATCCTCCATGGCTATGATCAGCTGGTTCGGAGTTCTTAGTTTCTAGTATTGAGCAAATTAACTAGTTTTGGTGTGAGATAGATAGTTTGTAGTGTGAATTGCTGATAGTATAACAATTGGTTGTGGATTTCCTTAGCCTTGTACTAGTGCTTTTGAGTGAGAGAGAGAGTTATCAACCTTTTGGGAGACCCTTTTGAGAGTGAATGCTTGAAGAGCCATACTGACTAGACCCTTCGAGGAAGCTTGCGATGTCAAGGCTTGGTTGTAAGCTTTTCTTTTGATCATTTTAATACAATCAATGGTGATTTCCTATGTCATGTGTAAAATATATTTGGTAGCTTATGGTTCCTTGACTCTGTAAGTGAATAGATCATTGTTGTGCTCTGTTATGTGTTCTGTTGTTCTCTTGTGTTGTTTTAGGTGAATCACTCATCGAGGAAAAGGAAACGATAGCTGAAGCAGTGCAACGAAAGCTACATCAAACACCGGTTTGAGGTAGGCTCTTTCAACAATGACTGTTTAAGGAAATTAGCTATTGTTTTGTCTTTCTGTGACTAGACCCACACTAGGGCTAGAGGGGTTGCCTTTGTCCACAGAGGGAACATTACCTACATCACAAGTTGGTGATTCCATTGGGGAGTCCTTTGTGTGTTGTCTCTTGATTTTTCTCTCATTGTTTTTGATTGAATTACATAGTGTCTCTTTGTTTTGGGACTAAACCATGAGTGATTTGGGTCACTTGAGTTGATCTGGTAGTCCACCTCACTGTCTGAGTGATAAGCTTGGTGTTTTTTAGTGGTTTTTGCCTTATTTTCCTTATCTGTTGACATTGTCATTGTTTAGCTCTTAACAGCTGCGACAAATTGTTCCTGTTCTCTTTACCCTTGCTGTACGTCGCAGATATCCCGTCATACAGCTGTAACAGTTCCTAAAATCAAACAGTCTCTGAAAACAGGTGCACTCTTGTGACAGTCTCTGAAAACAAGCGTACTCTTGCGACGATGTCTCGGAAAACAGGTGTAGTCTTGCGACTGTCTTAGGTTGTTAGTGTTCCGCCTGCAACGATTTTTGTAGGATTAATTTTTACAGCCCTGCATCCTAAATAGACCAATGTAGCTTGTCCTTTTCTGTTTCTTTCAACTTGTTAAGCTTGTTTTGACTATATTTGCTAAGGCATATCCTTCTTGGTTCTGTTTGTATGAGTTTTGGTGTTTGGTCTATGTGACTTAAGTCTTTTGGGATTTCATCAAGAAGTCACTTGTTTTGGGTTGCTTGTCCTTCCAAGATTTTGAACTACATCCAAAACCATTTTATTGACTTGTTTAAATCTATTCCCTTATTGCTTGTCTATCCTTTCTGATTGGTCTGTAGTGATTGGTCATCGCATCGGTTTGTTGTGGTGATTTTATTTTCGTTCACTATCAACCATAGATTACATTTGTTTCGATTAGTCATGCTTGCATTTTATTGTTTGTTATTAAATCCAAAAGATAAAAAGTATTTCATTCATACAACATACGAAAGTGAAAGCACATTTGCATTAGTGAATTTTTCATGATTGAGAAATTAGAAAGCAAAGTTCAAATCTTTCATTAGTAGTTGTGAGATAAGTGCATTGATGCATTATGTTTCCTAGTGATTGGATTGCTTGCATGCACCGCTTCTCTTGCATTTGCTTGTTGTGGTTTGCATTCGCTTGGAAATGAACTCCTTACCCTTATTTAGGTAGTTGTTCATTGAAAGGAATGGTGTTTTACTCATTGTAGTTGCATCATAGGAATTGTTGAAACATATTTGGTAGGGCCTTAAAACTGAAACTTAATTCAATATTAACTCTTAAATTCTATTGAATGCACTCAAAAACGCATTGGAACCTAATGCACACTTATCTAGAGGTCTAGGCTAGAGACGTGCTTTGCCGTTGTTAAACCTAGTTACTACTGTTTTCACTAAGGTTGGGTGATTCCTCCTTCTGTGATCCAATAGGCACTAGTCTGGATTTGTGCTCCCCGTACCGTCAAGTATATATTGGGAAATCCCACTAGGTTATCATCCTATTATCCGTAAGAAGCCTAGTCTTCTACCTTACGAATCGTAATGCACCAAACACAACATTCTGGAAGATTGACTACCATATGGAAAGTCCTTGGTCATTTCTCTTTCATTTGATCACCAAGGTGTATATGCAGTTTTTCGATTTGTCTGGTAAACCTCTTGTCTAGTACTCTAGAGTAGTCACTTTCATTCCTTTTCAACTCCTTAAAGTAAAAGGATCATCTGAACACTTCTCCTTTCAGGATCATTAAACATTCGAAGGCGACTAGAGTCATCTTTTGTCCTTTTTCTTGACTCTTTAAATATGAAAAGGTCAAGTTTTGTTCATATGTCATAAAATTTACTGCCCACAAAATATTCCTGGTTATAGTTAGAGTTCCTTTCAAGCTTGATCCCGATGGCAACATTTCTAGAGTCCACCAGCTAAGGTCTTTCCCCAGATGGGATTCCTAGTCCTTTTCCTTCTTTTGGAAATGTTGGTGCTCCATATATGGCAACATTGTCTTTGCCTGGGTTAACCATCGGCTTGCCCATTTGGTTGTTTCAACCTCGATGGTCCTAAGCGTCATGACTCCTGTTATGTCGTTGCCTTTGTTTGAATCATGACACAATGATTCTAAGGTTGCGCCTTCGCCTCCTTCCCCTGTTGCTTCATCCTCCTCTCCTACTTTTCCTGGTGAAAGTTCCAAATCTAGTAACCAGAAGGCTAAGAAGAAGAAGAGGAAGATGAAGAAGAAGAAGTTAGATAAGCAAAAGGTCACCCGTACAACTATTACTTTGAGTACACCTCTGGTGGAAACACCTTCTAATCCTCAACGGAAGGTTAAATTTCCTTGTAAATTGTGCAAGGGTGACCATATTCTTCATGACTGTACTGGTATTCCTAGGATATTAGAAGTATAGTCCCATGGCTTGGCTCGTCCCTCATTGCCTTTTGATGCTCATGTCAATCCTTCACCCTCAACTGGCAGCGGTAAGAAGGAAGGAAAGTTTAGATTCCCTTGTAGGTTATGTGAAGGAAACCATCTCCTTCACCTTTGTCAACTCATGGATAAAGCTTCTTCTTCTTCACCCCAACTTCCAGTTGGTTATCAGAGGATCTCTTCAGACCCTCTCTAGGTTGACAAAGAGATTGACCTGGATTCATCTCTTGTCCATCCTGCTCTTGCCGAGCCTGGCTATGTTGTGTCTATTTCCGACCAACTATTGGTCGAAAAGAGTGTTGACTCGGTTTCACCACCAGTTGTTCACTCTGTTCTAGAAGAGCATTATGATCATACTACTCATGTTCTTCTCATCTTGTCAAATTCTCCTGAGTCAAAGAATGACCCTCCTATCCTGGCTGATTGAGAGAGTCCTTCTTCGATCCCTGCAGCGCATGGGGGTAATCATACGATACACCCACCAAGTAGTTCAGTCATTTCCTTTGACTGGAGTCACTTGACTACTTTCCACCTCCCATCATTTGTGCCTTTCCAGATTATAGTACACACCTATAAGAAGGTAGTACGTGGCACTCTCTTGGATGAAGGTGTGTCAATTAGCCTCATCCCTTCCACTACTTCACAATCTTTGGGCTCCCCACATCTTGTGCCTGTCACCTAGAATCTGTTTGCTTTCGATGGAGGGACTAGTCAACCTTTAGGGATCCTTCTGAAGTTCCCTGTTACTTTGGGGGGTAAAACCATTTGTATAGTCATGATGGTCATCCAAGGTGCCTTGGATTTCAGTCTTCTCCTTGGTTGTGACTATATTTATGCCATGGGGGCCCTTGTTTCTTCATTTTTCCATGTGGTTTGTTTTCCACGTGATGGAAGAATTGTGACTATAGATCAACTATCATTCTTTGGTCACCAAGTACCTCCTATAAAACCATCACCCCCTATCAGCTCTTATTCGCAAGCAATACCTTCCCTGCCATAGGTCAATTATGTGGCCACCTATTCAATCTCCGCATATATTGATGATCATGCAGATAGTCTCATACATCATGTACTGGGGGCATTGGGACCCAATCTGTTTTTGGTACCTTATGGCATGTATTCCTCCCCGAGCATTATTATTCCATCTAGTGAAGACCTCTTGGGAGCCATGTCCTTATTTTGTTCATGAGCAAAGGAGTTTCCCGAGGATAGTTATGATCTTGTGTCAACCTCATTTAAAAAATGAAGCAAGAGCCTGAGGATAGTTCTAATCTTGTGTTGACCTCGTACAAAAAATGAAACGAGGAGTTGCCCAGGGACGATTCGTTTCTTGTGTCAACCTCGTTAAAAAAAAGAAACAAGGATGGTGAGGCTAGTTCATTTGTTCTGTCAACCTTGTTAAAAAATGAAACAAGGAGTATGGAGCATAGTTTCTTGTCTTGTGTCAATCTCATTAACAAATGAATCAAGGCATCTTAAGGAGAGTTCTTGATCTTGTGTCAACCTCGTTAAAAAGTGAAAAAAATGTCTTGAGGATAGTTCTTTTACTGTGTCAACCTCATCAAAAAATGAAACAACTCCCTTTTCCAAATCGAGTCTTTCCAAGATCTCGAAAGTAAACCTTCATTCCATCCACCTTGTTGAATGCAATGAAGCTTGGGGGGCATGTACCTCGATTTGTGTCATTATGCTGGGGGCATGCAAACTTATAACAAGCATACTTTTTTGTTTCAAGATTGTGTAAACATGAAACCAAATCCAAGAAGAGTTCTCCATGGTTCAAGCTTCTGTAAAAATGAACCCATACCCGATTTACATCTCGTGATTGCCATTTTTATCCGCTAAATTCTTCTAGATGGGCCTTGATTGTTTCATTCCATCACCACCATATCTTTGGCCGATCATATGCTTTCACTTGGTTGTTTTCCTTTCCCGAGGGACCACAACGATGAGTGGTTTTATTAGCCAGCCTCTTGACCATTACATGTTTCGAGTAGTTCCACCATTGCTGGAACTAGTTGCTACCCTTTATACCACTTGTTCCTATAGGATGAGTCACCTTTAAGCTCTTTTCTCACTCGTAAAAGATGAAATGATTGCCGAGTATTTTTCCCTTTTGACTCGTAAAGGAAATAAAATGGGAGGTCTGCTTTTAGCTCTTTTCCAACCGTTTAAAAATGAAAAGATGGCCGATCTCTTGTTGCTTTGAATTCGTTAAAGGCTGTGAAGCATCATCTACCTAGTATATGTTTACCCCTTTTTTGGGCTGGGATAGATTACTTACGAAAAAGGTATACATTGATCTATCATGGTCAATAGGTTCCCTTAGATATTGTTTTCTACCTTTTTAGATTTGAGGGAAAAATTTAAGAAAAGGGACCCTTGGAGTTTTCTTTTTCGTGTCTTTCTCAAACTCTCTAAACATGAAAGAGACTCTGATTTTTACCTATGTCAGACTCGTTAAAACTTGATGACATTGGACTCGTCTCCATGACAAGACCCGAGCTTCTCCTCCCTAGTGCTCGTTAAAAATTCACTAGGTTGGATTTGTTCGAAGGACAAACTTATGTTGCAAGCATATGTTATCCCCTTCAAGCTTGTGTTTCAAAAATAATTGGGGTACTTGCTAGCAATGGTGGGGGAGAATTTGGAAATACTCTGTTGATTACCTACGGTAGCTTGTCACTCTTGAAAATTGACACCTTTGTTGCTTCTCACTGGGTTTGGGACATCCTCACTTCGTCATTGGATTTCCGAGGTTTGGGTTCTTCATTTTGCCTCATTCCATTCGATCCATTCTATCTCCACATGAACTTCGATCCCTTGGTATCAAAATGCTGCCACATTCTAGAGTCATGTGGCCAATATGTTCAAGAGCTTAATATTTCTGTAGTTTTCACCATTACATCCCCCTCTGATTCTTTGTTTCATCCATCTACATCTTGTTCCTTTGTCTCGCGTCATTGATGTGGGAAACGTTATGGCCCTCCTACGATGGATCGCTTCTTGTCGACATCAACTCATTATCCAGGAAGTTGATCTAGAGACTCCTTTCCAGTACCTTGGATTTTGCATGCCTCAATGTCAAGTTCTGCACATTCGATGGTAGACTTGCATTATTGGTCTTCGATTGGGTGATTCCACAAGCTTTCAACTCCAAATCATTCTTCACACTTTGTGGATTGTACTAGCAGTACCTTGAGAACCATTGACATTATTGGTGGTCTCTCTCACACTTGTTAACAGTTCACATCATTGGCCCGTAGTCAGGAGATTTTCTAGTATGTTCGACTCCAACACATTTACTCCCATATTAGAAATAGTATTATGATTGTGTTGGATTCAAGACCCTGGACTCAGATTATATAAGTTCGGGCTATGTGGGTTGGTTTGTGATTGCATACATGACTTTTTGATTGGATGGCTGTGACCATACTTGAGTCTTTCTAGATGGCTGCATCCATACCTATGTTTTCATATGGTCTTTTCGACTGGATGGCTGCATCCATACCACAGACTAGTTCTATTTTTCTTTTGGATGGCTATGCCCATACCTCGACTACATGTATTTCTTTCACTATCATAGATATCAATTGTACTTGCATATGCAGGTTCTTTGCGATGGTGTTCTAGTTCAGTTATGGTTTCGTAAAGCATTTCACCCCTCCCACACTATTGGCCTTCATGCTTTAGGGGGCATCTATTACATAGTATTTTGTAACTGACCCAACATCCCCTGATATTGGATAAAGTCAGTCTCTGAGTGACATCTTCTCTTTGTTATATACCAAAATATGTGTCCAAATCTTCCATATTACTCAATAAGATTGTCTAAGCTCATTAATCCTGAAGTTGACCCCTTTTTACCCATGCTTCAAAATCGTCTCAGGTCATCCGTGTCCTGCGTACTATGATAGCCTAGAATGAACTAACGCCTCACAATGACGTCTTTGAAAACATGTGTACTCTTGCGACTATCTCTGAGTCTCAGTGTTTGACCTGCAATGACCCACACATGGCGAATTAGTTCAGACAGAATGCCTCTGGGTGGTTCTGGAGCTAGTTGTTGGGTCAAGGAAGTTTGCCTTTCCTCATTTGAGATGGTGATTCCACCTTTTGAGTAACCTCCCATGAAGATAAGCTTCCTCCCCCTCATTTATGGAGGCTTGTCCTATTATAAAAGCATCCTCCATGGATATGATCAGTTGGTTCGAAGTTCTTAGTTTTTGGTATTGAGCAAATTAACTAATTTTGGTGTGAGATTGATAGTTTGCAGTGTGAATTTTTGATACTATAACAATTGCTTGTGGATTGCCTTAGCCTTGTACTAGTGCTTTTGAGTGAGAGAGAGAGTTATTAGCCTTTTGGGAGACCCTTTTGAGAGTGAATGCTTGAAGAGACATACTAACTGGACTCTTCGAGGAAGCTTGTGACGTCAAGGCTTGGTTGTAAGCTTTGCTTTTGCTCATTTTAATACAATCAATGGTGATTTCCTATGTCATGTGTAAAATATATTTGGTAGCTCATGGTTCCTTGACTTTGTAAGTGAATAGATCATTGTTGTGCTCTGTTATGTGTTCTATTGTTCTCTTGTGTTTTTTCAGGTGAATCGCTCATCGAGGAAAAGGAAACGATAGCTGAAGCAGTGCAACGAAAGCTCCATCGAACACCGGTTTGAGGTAGGCTCTTTCAACAATGACTGTTTAAGGAAATTATCTGATGTTTTGTCTTGCTATGACTAGACTCACTCTAGGGCTAGAGGGGTTGCCTTTGTCCATAGAGGGAACATTACCTACATCAGATAGACCTTATTCTAGGTTTCTATTATTGATGTTTTCTCAACAAAAATTTGTTCATTGTTAACATTCTTCTCACTAGTCACATTCAGCGCACGCTACTCTTGGGCCCTTAGCCCCATGATCACACCTGCTTGTAGCATGTGAGGGAATTCTCTGAGGAGTGTAGCCAAGTTGAGACCAATGTTCCTTAAAGCATCCCTATCAGCCTCTGTCTTTGTGCTTAGGGCTCCATCAGGGAGCACGATGACTCGAGGATCCAAGGAGTGAACCATCTCCACTACTCCACTGGTCCCGAGTGCTAAAATAGTTGATGTTGTGCTGCCTTGCACTACACCGCCTTGCAGTTGAGTAGTTTGGATCTGTAGCTCATGTAGACCCATCTAAATGGCTACAAAGTCTTTCTTCTACTACTACTTGAACTGTTGTAGCAATTTCGTGGTCGTGTCCCTAACCTTATTTGCAATGTCATCTAAGTCACCTTCTATCAAGGTGATCAGGTCGAGTGACGACTTAGTAGCCTTGGCCTTCTTATGCGACCATTTTTTCTCCTGCTCTCGATTCCATTTTACCTGGAAGGGGGAGCTCTCCTGGTCTCCAACACCCTATTCATTTTGATCCTCCTCCTCCATCTGTGGTGAAGGAGACTTATGAATTATTTCAGAGTCATGCTCTTTCTCATGTTCCTCAGTCTCCTTTTTCCATTTTTCAGCAAATTTTTGCATTTTTAACCAGGCCTCTTCCTTCTTCTACTTTCCTGTGGACTTACTAGAATTGGCTGACAAATATGAGGCCGTGTGCCACTCGGATAGCTAACAATCAAGGACTAGTGCTATGGCATCATCCATCGCAAGGTATGTGAGATCATACCATCTCTATTCTGGGTCCTTCCATGCTTAGATGGAGATATAGTGGAAGTTTGCTTTGAACTCCATGTATCCCGAAAACTACTCAAAGACAGTTGGTGACAATATTGGCTTGTAGTTGATGGCCATATTGATGCTAATCTCCATAAAAACCTAGAAGACCTTGCTCACGTGGACTTGCTCAATGTCCTTTGTGGCACATAGCGAAGTAAACTTTGCTTCTTCTGGAAAATCTGTCATGATCAGAGGAAACTGACTATCCCCTGAAAAATACCATGTGACCAACACAATTGATAACAATAGCCATGCGTAATGGAACGTCTTGCTATGATCCCATGCTTCTTTGTAGTTCACGACGAACTCACTGCCAAGGTAGCACGCCCAATTAAATTGTACACCCTCCACGCACTGGGCTGCTAATGAAACTACTGATGGCAACACCTCATCTATGTGAAACTTCCGCATTATCTTCCCATCCAATATCTGGGTGGCTACCTTGACCGTGGGGTTGGTTATGCTTGAAATTGATTATCCGTGTGGCTTCTTGAAAAGCTTAAACTTGTCCTCATTCACTCAGCGAGGTTGTGCTTGCCCACCTTTCCGCCAAATTCCTTGGCTGGATTTAGTCCTGAATGGGGTAGCCGGGTGATCCTATGGATCAGTATATAGTTATAGGGATTGTCTCCTCCAACCAAAGGCACCCTTCGTGCACCAGGCACATCAACTGCTTGATCATTATCAAATTTATGGGCGTGCAGTGGTAATGTGGAACCCATAGTAGGTTCAACAATCACGCCTTCTCCCCCACATGAATCTAGTTCACCGGCTCCAGTGTGGTGAAACTTGAATCCTTATAGAATACCCTCTACATGAAACTATCAGTAGTGAGGTGGGGGAACTGCTCCATGTCTACCAAGTCCCAATCTTCAAGTTTTAGGTGGGGGATGCATGCCAAGCGCGGTCCTTCAAACATGATATTTTTTGGTAGCAGGGGTGTATTAAGCATAAACTTTCCCTCACCTGGGTCCTTTGGAACTTCACCTTACCCTGATGCAGAGGAATGTATTCTAGTAGCTTTGAGATAGGGTCTACACCCTCAATGTCTATGTCCTCTGCGCCCATACCAGTTTCTTCGGCGCCCTCATCGAATTCTAAGTTGACCACCTTGCCTTTCTCCTGTGTGGTGGGATTCTCTTTCTTTTGGTGCTTCCTTGGTGACTTGTGCACTGAATGTGTCACTTTCTATTTGTCCTTCTTTGTCTTGGAAGCCTTTCTTGCTGGTGTAGGCTTTGGCCTAGGCAATCTCGGTGATTTTGGTACTGCAGTGGGAATCTCCACATTTATGACCTCAGAGGCCATCGATCCTTCACCACTCACAGTCTCCATGGGTGCTAACATTAGGCTATTAAGGAGTGCCTGGGATTCCTTAGGAAACTTTTCAAACACTAAACTGGCCACCAAAGCCTCAAAACTCGCAAGGTTCATGCACAACCAATAACTTGACACCACAACTCTCACAATGCAAAGTGTTTTTTGTTGGGCAACCATGATCTAGGTGGATGTTGGTGGCCACCCACCTATCCCTCTTGGACCCCCACAACTGTCTCTTTCAGTTTTTCAGTTTCCGTAATTGTAGCAAAATTTACTATTTTTAGCAGTTTTTCAGGTCGTGAATTTTAAGAGCCGTTTTGAGGCCCTAAACGACGTTTTTTTGGGAAATCTGGGAGAAACATGGATCCAAGGACCAATGTTTCTCTTCCCAAAGTTGTAGTGCTCGGATAGATCTTTCTAACAAGCTATTGTATGTGTCAAACGAAGATCGGGTGCCAAAATTATGACCCTGAGAAGTTGATGTACCAACTTACCCAAAACGGGGCCCACAATTTGGTGTTTCATCTTTTGGGGTTAGGTTCTGGGATGTTAAGGGTTTTTCATTGTTTCTTAACAATAAATAGGCCTTCGAGCCTCATTGTAACACAGTTCAGAGGCATGTAGCTACCACATCTCTTCTCAGAGATAAACTACCATCGCCCTAGCTGGTTTATTTCCATTTCTGTTTGTAGGCATATTTTAGTATTTTACATTAATGAAATGAAGTATTATTTCCACTGCATCTTTGTGTTTATGGTTATCTCTGTAATTTGTTGTGTTCTTGTTTAAATCTGGATCAGTGGTATTAGAGCGGTCTTCTTTTTCTTTGGTTATCTTTGCATGTCCCCAATGAGGTCGGGATATAAGGGGTTAGGGCTTGAACTGGTCGAAACTTTACAAGACCAACCTCACAAATCCCAATGGCCTCCCATGGAAGATTAAAAGAAAGACGAGGGGCAGGAGATCCTAACAAAATCTTGCTTGAAGAAGCCCTCGAGCAACAAAGGAACGCGATGATGGACAACTTTGTGCAGATCCTTTAGTGGCTACCCGGAGGCGACGCATCGGCTTCCAACATCTGCTCTGGAAATGCCACACCCTTTAAGGTACAAGTTAATTTTGAAATCCCCATCTTCGAGGGCCAAATAGATGTAGATGCCATAGATAAATGGTTAAATCTGCTAGAAGGGTTTTTCTGTTCATGAATTTTTGAGTTGGGAAAAGATTGTTTTTGCTCTTCTCAAAGAAGCCCCCCACGTCAAGGATTGGTGGGAAACCTACTGCGAGCAAAAGGATGAAAGCATGGGCTCACTATTTTTAGATGCACCCACTTGAAATTCATTCCAAGATGCAATCAAGGAGCAATACTACCCTGTCAAAAGCTATGAGGACAAATACATAAAGTGGACCATGCTACGGCAAGGAAGGGACCAAGATGTGCCGAAGTTCACAAACATTTTTCATACCCTTTCCACGTAGTTCGGTATCAAGGATTCTAAGCTACATTTTGTAGTCAAATACCGTGGCTACCTACATAGGTACATCTAGGAAGAGATGGAGTTCCTGAACATCTCCTCGCTCAGCACGGTGTAGAAATACGCTATCAAAATCGAGCAGAATTTCAAACATAAGAAGCAAAACTTTGGATCTGAAAATCCAAAGACCAAAGGACAAAGCCAAGGCGAGGTGACCCAAGACAACCCATCAAAGCCACAAGAAAAGAACAACACCACAAAGTCAAAGAAGGACATAGGAATGTGGTGTGAGTTCCATAAGAGCCTCACTCACAACACAAGTGAGTGTCGGACCAAGCAGTCGTTGGTGGCCGAGTTGAAGGCTTCAGAATCAGATGCATGTTCCAACCTTGAGTCACAACCCGACAAGGGGAATGACAAAGGTAACCAGATCATTGATGTCGAGCTCAGTGTTACTATTGCCACCACCAAGATCCAGAAGAATGAGCCCAAAGATCCAGAGTAGGGGGAGCATCTTTTCCACTCACAGATGTGGGTGAAGGGTTCACCGTTGCAATTCATTATCAATAGTGGCTACCAAAAAAACCTCATTTTAGTAGAGGTTGTGAAGAGGTTGGGCCTACTGAATACACCACACCCGCATCCATATAGTATCAGGTGGCTTCACCAAGGATGAGATCCCCGAGTTCGCTAGCAGTGTTGCCTTCCCTATAGCATCAAGCCCTCCACATATGAGGTATTGTGTGATGTTGCATCTCTGGATGTTTGCGATGTACTATTTGGCTAGCCATACTTGTGGAGGCGACATGTTGTGTATGAGTCAAGGACTCGTGCTATTATTATTACTTTGGTTAATTCATTATACAGGATATCAGAGGTAGCCCCACCTAATACCACCTATTTGATCTCTGCTAAGAAATGCAGCAAGATCGTCTCCCAGACTAGGAAATTCATTTTTAGTCTGGTTCACTCCCAAAGTAAGGGGAAGATCGTAGCCACATCCATGACCCCCGCGAAGGGTTCCTCCACACAGCAGCAGTAGCAAAGGGATACCGTCATGACAGAACACAGTAACAAATTCTCCTCACCCACAGGCGTACCCCACAAGCTTCAGGTGGGAAACAAAGTCTGTTGCATCTGCAGAAAGAACACCTGACAAGAGCCCATCAGAAGCTCAACCCACTTCGACATGGTGCTTACAACATTACCAAGGCTGTGGAAAATAATTCTTTGGAGCACAAAGTTCCTCCATTCCTTCGCTTGCACTGAGTGTTCAATGTGGAACGCCCTCAACCATGCTTCCCACCATTATTGGACACATCAAAGATTGTAGAACAACTCACCAGGGACCAAGCTCATCAGATGGAGGAACTCAATGCAATGGGGACCATTGCTTCCTAAGGGAGGAGTAATGATCCATGTGGATGATGGTGGCCACCCACCTATCCCCCTTGGACCCCCACAACTGTCTCTTTTAGTTTTTCAGTTATCGTAATTGTAGCACAATTTACTATTTTTAGCAGTTTTTTAAGTCTTGAACTTCTAGAGCCATTTTGAGGCCCTAAACGACGTTTTTTGGGAAATCTGGGAGCAACATGTGTCGATGGATTGATGTTTCTCTTCCCAAAGTTGTAGTGCTCAGATATATCTTTCTATCGAGCTATTGTACGCATCAAACGAAGATCAGGTGCCAAAGTTACGACCCTGGGAAGTTTATGTACCAACTTACCCAAAACGGGGCCCACAATTTGTTATTTCATCTTCTAGGGTTAGGTTTTCAGATGTTAAGGGTTTTCCATTGTTTCTCAACAATAAATAGGCCTTTGAGCTTCATTGTAACACAGTTTAGAGGCATGTAGCTGCCACATCTCTTCTTAGAGATAAGCTATCATCGCCCTAGTTGGTTTATTCACATTTCTGTTTGTAAGCATATTTCAGTGTTTTACATTAATGAAATGAAGTATTATTTTCGCTGCATCTTTGTTTTTATGGTTATCTATATAATTTGTTGCGTTCTTGTTTCCAGATCATTCCATCTGTAATTTATAGGCAAATTTGAATTCAAATTTGATAGTTCCCCCCAAAATCTATTCATAAATGCTAGATTGGCAGCAGATTTTCAAATATCTCGCATTTAAATTTCACCCCCCACCTCCTTGCTCCTAATAGATGTTTTCTCACTGTCAAATCATGAATAGTGACTGTAACGATCACTTTTAGGCTTCCCTGTGCGGTCTCTCCTCCTATAGCATAGCTCCCTTCACGCTTCTACTGATGCCATGACATTCTTCCATCCCGTGTAGTCCCCCAATCGTGCAACCCTACAACCCAGGTAGTGTAGTTTATAGTCCCGTGCCTCCTTTCAACTTCTTGGAGCACTAAGACTATGCTTCCATCATATAGTCATCATGTCAGATTCCTGGTGTATGGCTTCAATCGAATTCCATTTACTTTTCCAGGAAATGGATCTCCATTCAATTTCACTAGTTGAACTGCTCCACCATCGGTGATCTCTTTGATGACATATCGCCCAAGCCAATGCATCTGAAATTTTTCTTGAAATTTATCAAACTTGTTGTCATATAATAAAACCAAATCGTTTACCTTGAAGGTGCATAGTTTGATGAGTCGGTCAGGCCATTCCTTTTTGCGCTTCTTCTCAACTTGCTGATGGAATCCATCAAAACCTATCTTCTTCAAGCTATGTCAGCTACATGAGCATCTTTTCTAGGGCTCCATGATCCACCATTCTTGTGAATGCCACTATGTGTAGAATAGGTACAATATAATCCATTGGCATCACAACTTCTACGCCATAAACCAGCTTGAAGGGTGTTTGTCCAGTCAGTTTCTTACAAGTAGTTCTGTAAGCCCATAGCACTGCGAGTACATGCACGTCCAGATCATTCCTTTGTGCACTACAAACCTTGATCAATGCATTCTCCAATATCTTATTAAATTCTTTAATTGTCTCATTAGCATGTGGGTGATATGGCGTGCTCTTTTGATAATAAACTTTGAATTCCTCCGTTAGCGCGCTAATCATTTCATTAAGGAAATGTCCACCACAATTGCTCATCAATATCTTCGGGCAACCAAACCTAGTCAACACATATTCAAAGAGCAACTTCGCTATTGTTGCCCCTGTACAGTCCTTCATGGGCTGTGCCTCCACCCATCTGGTCAAATACTCTGTTGTGGTGATGATATACCATGCACCCGTCTTCTTTCCTGGAGGTTGAATTGGGCCTACAAAATCAATGTCCCATTTCTCGAATGGCTGTAACTGTTGGAAATAATAATGAGAGGGGGGTGAATCAATATTATCAAATCAATAATTTTATTTCCCAAACATATTTACATAAGCAATTGTGTTTAAGGAAACAAGCATATATCGAGAGAACTTGTGATTTAGACAATTTACCATGTGTTGATATTAAAGCAGTATATCAAAGAGTTATTAGATAGTGCAGTAAAAGCAGAATAAAGCATCACACATAAGAAACACACATGAACACCAAGATGTAAGGTGGAAACCCAATGTGGGTAAAAACCACCTGTTGCTGTTATTTCTGTCTTATTTTAATAATAAGAAAATTTGTTTACAATATTGTACTGGTGCAGACTCATACCAATACGTAGACTTCTACCTGCAGAAGGTTACAAGCTTCTCTCGTTCTCCATCTTCTACAAGGATGGAGCTGCAACCCCCGAGCTCTTATACTAGCCAATATGTTTACTAGTACGTAGGTGCCAACCTATAGAAAAACTCCACTCTTCCACCAGGGATCACGTTTCATGAATTTTTAGACTGGATACTCCTGGATCACAACACCACAATCTGAAGACCACGTTTCGTCAAATTTTCACACTAGACCCATCATAACTTTTAAACATAAACTACGTCAACCAATATTCAGATAATCTGAACAATCAGATCACTGACACCAGAACATTGTGCTGAACCCATAACCCTGCATCATCATTCAGAACCAACTCTAACCTCAAAAGTCATGCATGAGAGTATATACACTACTTGGCTGCACCCAAACTGCGTGTCTACGCTACTTCCATTAATTAAACTTGCGTATACCTTCAATACTACTACAAACATAAACTTTTGAATCAAGTTTGTTCCAACTATCAATATTCTGAATATCTACTGTCAACTTTCAGAGCTTTACATAGGCGGGGACAAATATCACTTCTTCTCACTTATACAATCAATCAATCAAATGCCAGCCTCCTTATGAATTGAGTTTTATATTCAGATCTAAGGATACTGTGTGTATATGCTCTTTGGCTGAGACGAGCTTGCGTATAGATCTGCAAATATTGACTCAAAACATTGCTGCAATTCCAGACTTTAGACAAACCGAGATCATGATAGATAACGAATAGAACATGTGCAAAACATCAGATTTAGTCTCATCCAATATCAAATCATTCAAGAATAATTCATTTCAAGTCTCATGATTCCTGATCCAATATTGAACTCAAGGTGCACATGAATATTTCAGATCTAGTCCCAAACATAACCTTGCAACATAAAATATACTTCAGATAGAAGTATTCCTTAGAATCTTATTGCTTACACCTCCGGCCTAATGATCTTCTCCTCCTTATATACTCTTACGAATTTCTCAATACCTTGGACCAAAACCACTTAGGACCAATACCTTGGACCAAATACCTAGGGTCAATACCTTGGACCAAATACCTCAGACCAAATACCTTGGACCAATACCTTGGATCAAATACTTGGTTTTCCAACATGTACGCACTTTTCCTCCTATGGAAGTGCATGTATATGTTATACACTTCTTTTGTTCTGTTAACTCGCGTGTATACACTTCTTGGACAAGGTGAACCAGCGTATACCTCTCTTTCTTCATTCTTTGGAGTCTGATCTGTAATTCTTTGTTGTTAAACTGTTGCACTATGAACTGTCATCTAAGAGAGTTGCCATCAAGGACAACACCTGTATCATAATGCCAACAATCTCCCCCTTTGGAATTTATGGCAACAACAACACCAAGACACTCTCCCCCTTTGACATCAAGGGCAAAGGGCGGACAAAGATATTCTCCCCCTTTAACATACATTATGACGTCCATGATCTCCTTGAGTACATGTTGAATTCTCTGATTGAGCTCCCCTTTGTACATGCTAAGATGTACTAAAACCGTCCATGTTCCCCCTGAGCACATGCAGAGTCTGAAAAAATATTTTCCAAAAGAATAACATGACTCTATAACTCAACTATGTGAGTATGACCTTCTTATCACCAAGGACTCATACATACATCCATCTCCTAACCAAGTGGGGATATACCAAATTTGACTCATCCACCCAACCAAGTGGGGATATACCAATTATTTATACATGATAGAAATATAATAAATATTACATCATCCATCCCATGCAAAGTGGGGATACAAATTACATCATTTGTCCAATAGGACTCATTCAAATGTATGAGAAGACATATCACACCCTAGACCTTTACATGACTTAAGCAACAAATGGTATAAATATCTAAAGACATAGCTGTACTCATTAACCATAATGCCAACAATACAAAATATGTGTGAAGGCTAATGCTCTCCCTAAACCTGTGCTACATGTGCATTGTTAACAAGTCAATGATCAAGGAATCTTTGTCAGTCAGATAAAAATTAATGAACAAAGCATATCGATAAACTGTAATCATCAATAATAGACAGAGCACCCATATCAGAATCTGCTCCATTATTTTTCTTGACTGGAAAAAAATATACACTTCTTCACCCACAGAAACCCACATGTATATGTGACTATACTTCATGAAACCCACGTATAATAACATTTTTCTGAAAAACTGGATTTTAACAGCAGGATGATGCAGAAACTACTTCCAGTTTTTGTCTAAGATATTCAAATGTTTCTCTGGGCAGTGGTTTAGTGAATATATCAACAACTTGTTCTTTGGAGGGAACATACTCCAATTTGACCTTTTGTTCAAGCACTTGTTCTCATAGAAAATGGTACTTGATGGCTATGTGCTTGGTGTTGGAGTGCATGATTGGATTATTTGAAATACTAATGGCACTCGTATTATCACATAGAATGGAGATGGGTGCAGTACATGTGATCTAAATGTTTTGCAAAGTTTGCATCATCCAAAGTAGTTGTGTGCAGCAACATGCAGCAGGCACATATTCTGCTTTAGTTGTTGATAAAGCAATTGAACTTTGTTTCTTGCTGAACCAAGACACTAACCTGGAACCCATATAGAATGCACCATCACTAGTGCTTTTTCTATCATCAACATTTCTTGCCCAATCTGCATCTGTATATGCATGAAGAGTAAGATCTGCATCTCTAGGATACCATAAACCAAAGTCCCGAGTTCCTCGAAGATATTTGAAAATTATTTTGACTGCCTGAAGGTGTGATTCCTTTGGATTTCCTTGGAATCTTCCAACTATTCCTATTGCATGCATGATGTCAGGTTCAGTACTTGTTAGATAAAGTAGACTGCCAATCATGGATCTATAAGTTGGTTGATGTACTGCTGCTGATTCATCATTTGAGTTGAGACTGCATTCTGTTACTATTTGGGTACATACAGGTTTAGAATCTTCCATTCCGTACCTTTTAAAGATCTATTTGAGATATTTGGTTTGTGAAAGAAAAATACCATCTTTATTTTTTTGAACTTGTAGATCAAGAAAATAGGTAAGTTCAACAAGCAAGGACATTTCAAATTCTTGTTGCATTACTGAAGCAAAATTCTGACTCATGGATTCTTCATTGCTACCAAAAATGATATTGTCAACATAAACAATAATAATTAGCAATTTATCAATTTCAATCTTTGTATTTAGATTGCTATCTCGTGAACCTTTTGTAAAAGCTTGTTGGTGTAGATATTTGTCAAGGTGATAATACTAGGCCCTTGGAGCTTGTTTCAGACCATAGAGAGCCTTTTTGAGTTTGCACACAAGTTTCCTTCTGGTTGCTAAATGTAATTTTCTTCTTTTAAAACTCCATTAAGGAAAGTTTATTTTACATCCATTTGGTATACTTTGAATTTCTAAAAGCTAGAAAGAGCAAGAAACATCCTTATGGCTTCAAGTCTGGCCATAGGTGCAAAAGTTTCTTCAAAATCTGTACCTTCTTATTGAGCATACCCTTTACAAGCAAGTGTGGCCTTGTTTCTAATGACTTCTCCATTTTCATTTAGCTTGTTTTTGAATATCCATTTAGTTCCTATAATATTTTTATCATGAGGTCTAGGAACTAATTCCCAAGTATCATTATTTTCAATTTGCTCAAGTTCTTCATCCATGGCCTTGACCCAACATTCATCTTTGCATGCTTCATTTACACTTTGAGGTTCGGTGGAGGATAGTAATGCTAGACAACTTGAGGTCCCTGTAATGGTTCTTATTGTTTGTACACTTACCTCTTTTTCCTTTAAAATTTTAGTTTCTGGATGATTTTTCTGAAGATACCTAGACGAAGTCTTTTCTTCTACCGTTATCTCTTCTTCTGGTGCTTCACTGGTTTCTTCTTCAATCTCATTTTGATTTGATGTGGGAAAATAATCTCCATCTTCTTCATTGTCATAATCTTTTGTTTTTATTTGTTTTGGATTTTTGCATGCTTCATCAACTACAACATCAATGCTTTCAACAATTTTCCCAAGTCATTTATTATAACATTTATATCCTTTACTTCTAGAAGAATAACCAAGAAGAATACCTTCATTTGCTCTGGGTTCAAACTTACCAAGTTTTTCATTAGTCCTTTTGATTAAACCTTTTCTTCCAAAGATTTTAAAGTATTTTATAGTAGGAGTCTTACCATACCAAATTTCATGCAGAGTTTGAGTGCAATTTACCCAAACATTTGCTTTGTTGAGAATAGTCACGGCAGTGAATGTAGCTTCACCCCAGAAGGTTGTAGGAGCTCCAGATTCATCTAGCATAGCTCGAGCCATTTGTTGAACTATTCTATTCATTCTTTCTACCACACCATTTTGCTGAGGAGTCCTTGTGGTGGAGAATTGCCATTTTATTCCATGTTGTTCACAAAAGTCAAAGAATTCATCTGATATAAATTCCCCTCCTCGATTAGGTCTGAGGCATTTGATTTTTCGATCTGATTCATTTTCAACCAAGGCTTTGAAGGCTTAGAGCTTTTCAAATGCTTCATATTTATGCTCTAGAAGACCTATCCAACACATTCTAGAAAAATCATCAATGAAAAAAATAAAGTATTCTTCTCCACGAGGTGACTTTTTCCTTGATGGTCCACATAAATCAGTATGGACAAGTTCAAGAGGCTTACTAGCTGACCCTTCTTTTTCCATGAAGTGAACTCTGGTTTTCTTACCAATTTGATATGGTTTTCATTTCATATTTTCTGGGATGCTAATATCTGGAATATCACAAACAACCTTGAGTCTGCATGCTTTTCTTATTTGAGAAAATCTTAGATGTCCCAATCTTCTATGCCACAACTAGTTTTCATCATTTTTTCTTAGATAATACTGTTGTTGTCCTTCCTTGAGTATGTATAAGTTGTTTGGAGTTCTTTTTCCTTTGATCATGGTCTCTCCTGTATCAAGCTCACGAACAACACATCCGTTTGATCGAAACACCACTTCATTTCCTTGATCACGCATTTGATTGACACTCAACATGTTATGCTTTAAACCGTCTACATACATTACATTTCCAGCTTTAACCTTTTCTTTCAAGCAAACAGAACCTTTACCTTTTATGACAACAGGGGTGTCATTTCCAAATGAGACATTCTTTTTCTTTTCTAAGGCATTATATGAGTGAAGTTTTTCTTTGTCACCTGTCATGTGGTTGGAGCATCCACTGTCAATGTACCACTGATTTTCTTGTCCTCCTGCATACAAGGCTATACCACATATTTTTGTTTGAGATTCTTTCCTTCTCCATATCTTGGGATTTAATGGAATTTGGTCATTTTGATATGTTTGGTGAAATTTTCTCCTACATTCAGATTCTTCATGACCAAAGTTGTTATAGATTGAGCATTCTGTTTCATTTTCAAGAGGAGAAAATTTATTATAGGAACTTCTCTTGATTCCTGTTACATTCCTTTAATTATCTGCTTCTCTAGTCATGATGGTTTTGTAAGCAACACATTGAGCAGCTTTGTGCCCAAAATTATGACATGAAAAACATTGCCCATTAAAGAAGTGCCTACGACTATCAAATCTATTAACCTAGTGATTGTAGTTTCTATTGATATTCATCTTTGGAGAAAACTGAGTATGATTTGCCTGAGGTTGGTTGTGGATTCTATTCATTCTTGGAGTAAATTTAGTATGATTTACCTGGTGATCAACTTTATGCCTTTGCTGATGATTGTCATACTGTTCACTGGTCTTTGCTGCATCAAGATAGCTTTTGGTGGAGGTTGACGACTTTTGTGATTGAGATGCTTCTTCAGTATATCCAAGACCTATCTTTATCAGAGGAGAATGCTGAACTTTGATAATTTAATTTAAAATTTCTGATCCTTTAGAAAATCTAAGATTGAGAGATTCCATTTTCTCAAGATCCTTTATTAGACCCACAATTTCACATTCTAGTTTTTCATTGTGTTTTTCCTTTTCAGCAAGTTCGTATGTCAAGGTATCTATAATCATATTCTTTTCTTCTAAATAGATTTTGAGTTTAGATATTTCTTCATGAAGGTCTTCCTCTTCTAAATCATCCCAAAAATTATCATCATCATAAGCCATGAGAAGTCTATAATCATCACTATTAAATAAACCATCACTATCCTCTTCTAAACTATCCCAAAAATCATTGCTATCATAAGCCATGAGAAGTCTGTAATCTTGTCTAGTTTCATCTTCATCACTATTAGATAAACCATCGCTATCCTCATGAGTATAGTAACTCCTTTTATTCAGAACTTTTTTCTATTCCCTTTTGCATATTCGTTACCTTTTTCATATTTATCTTTATGAGGACATGTGGCAGCATAATGTCTGACTCTGCCACAAGTAAAGCATTTGAAGGGTAGCTTACCTCTAAACCTTCCAGAACCTCGTTGAAGCTTCTTGACAAAGTTTACCTCATATTCTTCTTCTGAAATATGTCCCGATTCATTATGTTCTTCCTTTCCTTTTTTCTGATGCTTTAACTGCGACTTCTCTCATATCTAATGGTCGTCCTTTTCTCATGTCAAAGGCAGTTGAAATTCCGTGAAGTTGTGTCATAGTGATATTCTGTAGATCTTGTTTTTCTTCTATGGCAGACACTTTTGATTCAAATTTAGTAGATGAGGATCTCAAAACTTTCTCAACTAAGGTAACTTCCTTTATTTCTTCACCCAGATTATTCATACAATTAACAACCTCATCTATACATAAGAAGTAACTAGCTATACTTTCATCACTATCCATCTTAATAGTTTCATACTAAATTCTGAGAGTTTGAAGCTTAGCACATTTTACCTAAGAGTCTCCTTCGTATATCAGAATGATTTTTTCCCATATTTCTTTGGCTGATTTCAGCTGCATGACTTTGACAAACTCTAATTGTGATAGACTTCCCAATAAAGTATTGACAGCTTTGGCATTGGTTTCATATTGCTTTTTACCTACTGCATTTATAGGACTTGCTGTTGGAAATGTATATCCTCCTTCCACAATTTCCTAGACATCCATTCCAAGTGATTGCAGATAGGTTGTGGTTCTTATTTTCCAATAAACAAAGTTGCTCCCATCGAAGATTGGCAGTTTGATGGATCCCATGCTTTCTTGATTATTCATGTTGATGGATCTCCCTTCAAGCAATCAAGCTTCTTCTGAAGGACCTAATCTGATCCAATTGTTGGAAATAAGGGGTGAATCGGTATTAATAGATCAATAATTTTATTTCCCAAATAGATTTATATATTCTACTTCAGTGAACTGAAGCAGCATGTACACGTGATTGTGATTAAGGAAACCATCATATATCTAGAGAACTTGTGATTTAGCCAATTTATCATGTGTTGATCTTAAAGCAGTATATCAGAGACTTATTAGATAGTGCAGTAAAAGTAGAATAAAGCATCACACATAAGAAACACACATTAATACCAATATGTGAGGTGGAAACCTAATGTGGGTAAAAACAACCTGCTGCTATTGTCTCTGTCTTCTTTTAATAATAAGAAAATCTATTTACAATCTTGTACTGGTGCAGACTCATACAAGTATGCAGGCTTCTATCTGTAAAAGGTTACAACCTTCTCTTGTTCTCTAGCTTCTACTGGAAGGGAGCTACAACCCCCTAGCTCGTGTACTAGCCAATATGTTTACTAGTACGTAGGTGCCAGCCTATAGAAAAACTCCACTCCTCCACTAGGGACCACATTTCATGAATTTTCAGAATGGATACTCCTAGATCATAACACCACAATCTCAAGGCCACGTTTCATCAAATTTTCACATTGGACCCATCATAAATTTTAAACTTAAACTGCATCAACTAATATTCAGATAATCTGAACAATCATATCACTAACACCAGAACACTGTGCTGAACCCAAAACCTTCCATCATCATTCAGAACTAGCTATAACCTCAAAAATCATGCATTAGAGTGTATACGCTACTTGGCTACACCCAAACTACGTGTATACACTACTTTTGTTAATTGAACCTATGTATACCTTCAAAACTACTGCAAATATAAACTTTTGAATCATGTCTATTCCAACTGTCAATATTCTGAATATCTACTGTTAACTTTCAGAGCTTTACACAGGCGGGAACATAGATCACTTCTTCTCACTTATACAATCAATTGATCA
Organism: Pinus taeda; assembly: GCA_000404065.3. Taxonomy (NCBI): domain Eukaryota; kingdom Viridiplantae; phylum Streptophyta; class Pinopsida; order Pinales; family Pinaceae; genus Pinus; species Pinus taeda. Next base: position 129,363 of record APFE030873962.1, read on the forward strand.
AATGCCAGCCTCCTTATGGATTAAGTTTTACATTCATATTTAAGAAGACTACATGTATACACTCTTTGGCTAAGATGAACCTGCATACAAATCTCCAAATATTGACTTAGAATGTTGCTACAATTATAGACTTCAGACAAACCTAGATCATGATAGATAATGAATAGAACAGGTGGAAAACATCAGATATAGTATCACAAAATATCAGATCATTCAAGAATAAGTCATTTCAAGTCTCATGATTCTTGATCCAATATTGAACTCAAGGTGCACATGAATATTTCAAATCTAGTCCCAAACATAACCCTGCAACATAAAATATACTTCATATAGAAGTATTCCTTAGAATCTTATTGCTTACACCTCTGACCTAATGATCTTCTCCTCCTTATATACTCTTAGGCCTTTCTCAATACCTTGGATCAAAACCACTTAGGACCAATACCTTAGACCAAATACCTAGGGTCAATACCTTGGACCAAATACGTCGAACCAAATACCTTGGATCAAAATACCTTGGATCAAATACTTGGTTTTCCAACATGTACACGCTTTTCCTCTTGTGAAATTGCGTGTATATGTTATACTCTTCTTTTGTCAAGTTAACCCGCGTGTATACACTTCTTGGACAAAGTGAACCAACGTATACCTCTCTTTCTTCATTCTTTGGAGTCTGATCTGTAATCCTTTACTGTTAACTTGCTGCATTGTGAACTGTCATTTGAGAGAGTTGCTATCAAGGGCAACACCTGTATCATAATGCCAACAGTAATGACACTTGTGGATTCAGAGGCAGCTCTTCCCTTCACGATGGCCTGCCCGTCCTTTGACATGCATCGCATGCCTCACAATAAGCCTTGTAATCCTTATAGAGTGTCGGCCACCACAACCTAGTGTGTAAAATCTTATGTGTTGTTGATTTTCTTACATAATTTCCTCTTGCATCTCCTTCATGAGCTTTAGTGATGATGTTGTTCTGTTCAAAGTCAGGTACATAATGTTGCAAAATTTCATCTGAGCTGATTTTATATAAATGTTCTGCAATGACAGAAAATTTTGTTGCACGCACCACCAACTCCTTTTGTTGACTAGTATACCCTTCTAGAGCCGTCCCCATCGTTAGGAAGTCTATGATATTTTCAAAGTGATTGGCACTTACATGCACCGCAAAGAGATGCGTGTCAGGCAGTTTGTCCTCCAAATTAGTAGGATCCTCTACTATTTCAATGCGCAACAATTGATTTGGTCTTGCATTCGATCATCCTGTCTTCACAATGACTTCGAAATCATATTCTTGAATAGCAGTAGCCATCTGCATATCTTCCCCCCCAACATAGGCTTGTTAACCAAGTAATTTAATGCAGAATGGTCTATATACATCTTAAAGTGTTTGCCTAGCAAGTAGTGTTTGAACTTCTAGAGCATGTACACGATAGTCAAACCTTCATGCTCTGTCGTTGAATTGTTCTTCTCAGCTTTAGACAACCTCCTACTTGGAAACTCTATGGGGTGATCCAACTCTCCCTCACTGGCCTGTGTCAGTATTGCTCCCAACACAATACATGACACATCCACATGCACATGGAATTCCTTCTTCCAATCTAGGAAGACTAGGATCGGCGCGGTGACCATATTTTCTTCTAACATATCCAAACTTCGTTGACACTCTTCATTCCAACAGAATTTAGCATCCTTCTTCAACAATTTTTCCATTGGTGCGGTAATCAGGCATAACTCTTGATGAACTTTTGGTAATAACTGGTATGGCCAAACATTGCGCACAGCTGTTTGACACTTCTTGGCACCTCTAAATTGACCATAACCGTGATCTTAGCTAGATCCATCATTATTACTTGTCTGCATTCTACATGACCCAGAAGGATTTCGAAGGGAACACAAAACAAACATTTCTTCAAATCTAGTGTGATCTGATACCTCTGGCATGTATCCAACATCAAGCGTAGACTAGCTACATGGTGTTTTACTAGCCCAAACATCATCCAATCATCAAATTATACCTCCAAGAACTTGTGAATGAAGTCCTTGAACACCACGATGGCTACGCGTGAAAAGATCGTCGACGTGTTCTTCAGTCCAAAAGGCATTACAATATACAGAAATCCTCCCCATTCAGTCGTGAAGGTTGTCTTACTCCTATATTCCGATGCAATATTGATCTGATGGTACCCCAAGAACTCATTAGTGAATGAATATGCTTCCTATCCTCCTACATTATCTAACACCTCATCAGTGAACAGAGTTGGAAAGGGGTCATGCATGCAAGAATCGTTTATCTTCCTGAGATCTACGCATATCCTTATTTCATCCTTTTGCTTCTTTTCCTTAACTACCATAGGACTGACCCAATCAGACTCCTCCATCGGTTCAATGATTCTCGGTGCCAACATTTTGTCCAATTCTAAGAAGACCCTTTATTTGTACTTAGGATTGAATCAATATGGCCTCTGCTTCAAAAGCTTCACATTTGGTTTCAATGTCATCCTCATCACTCCTAAATCACCTATTATCCCTTTCAAGTCTGAAAGCTTTGTAGGGAAAAAATCCTGGTACTGGCAGAGAAATTTAGCGACCTTATCCACTGTAGCATCATCCCAGTAGTCCCCTATCTTGGAAAACTTCAGCTCTGCCTTTGTCCCAATGTACACTTGTCTCATTTTCAATGGAATGAAGATATTTGGATTCTCTATCGGTGGCCCCTCAACTTCGCGGTGACCTTATGTCTCTGGGATATTAATGTTCCTTGGATCCTCCTCTTCTTCTTCAGTAGTCACATTGTAGCACTCAAGCGCATGGCACAATTGGGTGGTCCAATCTGGTTGAATCAAATCCAAGGGATCTTGCAGGATTCTGAAGATCACTACTTTGACCTCCTTCAACGCTTCATCAATGCACTCGAATCCATCCTCAAAGCTGAATGTCATCAAGAATCCTTGTCTAAAAATATCCCATTCGCCCGTGCCATGGCGGAGCTCTATTCCCAAGTACCAATTCATAGGTATTACATCCAAGGTGTGATAGAACAAATGGACCCACTCTAGTTGCAGTTATGCTTGATAAGCATCAATCCATTTGGCTAAGTGATTGCGTGGATCACTCCTCGCATCATATTTTTCTATCAATCGCACCTTTGGGTGACTAAACTGCACCCTCATCAGTTGTCTGTATTTGCACCATCCATTGAAATTGTCTTTATGCATACCCCACCATCTTGCAGGCATAGCGCCAAGTCCAAGGCTTGGAAGTGATTCTTCTCTGGCACTTCCCTTTTAAATGCATCTAGAAATTTATCAACATCAATTAGACCATCATAATAATGTAGAATTCTTACCTTTGAAGTTACGCAGTGCAATGATTTGGTCATCATGTTATATCGTAGCGTAGAAACTTCATGCAATCAATTTTTCCAGTGTTCCAATTCCTCATCTGAATTTGATGTGTAGGATCTTTTGTGGTCCCATGAAATATGTCCATTTGTTGTCAGATTCACCCAATCAAGATCTTGCGTTGTTATCTTATTAAATCTGGTCCAAATCATTATGACTTTCATAATCATGAACCAGTTTAGTATAGCATGGTCCTTCTGCAGGGTCCAAAGTTACTACTATGTGGAGCAATTTTCTTTCAAATGACATCGTCCTCTTTTTCAAATTGATCACCCCGTTCATGTCGATAGCCCAGTTGATCCCAAGGAGTGCAAGGTAGGGATTGTTGTGATCGATAATATCTATTACTTTGAAATATGCTAATGCACTCACACCTTCAATATCGACTGTCACCCGCTGCATTCTTCCCATGGGGATAATCTTTAGCTAATTCGCCATCTTCAATTGAATAGGAGACCAATGCAACATAGGTATCCCCATTCTCTCCCATGTCTCTTTCGGCGAAGCATTCACATTTCACCCAAGATCCAAGATAACTTGGTCCATTTCATACTCTCCTATTTGCGTGGTGAGCCTTGTCTCACGCCCTGTTCTTGCCTTATGCTTACCAATTTTCCTGACCACGCGCAATCCCTCAGGAGCATTACCAGCACATTTATTGATTAACTACTATGATCCTTTTATGTCCTTGCTATCACGTAGCAGCTTCATACAGGTCTCCAAAATGGTAGCAAGCATGGATGGGTCCATTTCTTCAGACTATTTATCCTGAGTTCCTCAGGTAGAAGCCTCAACGAATATTTTCTTCACTTCCATGAAGGTTTCCTTCGCGTGCTCCAAATCAAAGCCATACTCCATTTCTGGAGCTTTGTAGAACCATTCACCTTCTTTAGGCCTCTTTCCCTTATATTTTCCAGTTGTCATTCCACTTCGCAACACAATATTCACATTGGGGTCCTCTTCGTGGGGTTCATCCCTCATCATCTGCAGGTTCTGTGTAGGTTGCTGAGGTTGCGCCCCTTTCTGTCGTGTAGTTGAATTAGGTGTAGTATCAACACAATAAGTGCATCGAGTTCATGCATTCTTGTGCGTAGTGTCTTGGCCCTCCACAATTGTAGCAAATAACTTTCTCCTGACCTCTTGCAACTCCGCCTCCACCTCGGCCTCGTCCGCGCCCCTGATATCCTCCTCGTGGTCCCCCAACACCTTGATTCCGAGGCCGAGTTTCTATCTGCATTTGATATGCAGGCATTCTCTCCATCATTAAATTGTAACTACGAAAATTACGCTCATCGTGGCCTACTGATTTGAAGAAGTTGTAGAAGAGCTATTGCGGTGTATTTACAAATTTCTACAATAAGTGGCAATTATCTGTCGCATGATTTCTAGCTACCTGATAGATAACGCACCACAGTGTGGGCCCTGAACTTGGCGCTACTTGAGCTTTCAGCCTCAGAGGCATTGGGCCTCCTCCTGCAACATAATTCCCGAAGATAGGGTGATGATCTTTATCATGCCCTTGACTCTTACATTTCAAGCACCAAACCTCTTTGCACACCTCTGGCCGAGTCGCTCTATCCTTCTTCAGATATTGGAATTCTAAGCAAAGGTTCTACAACTCCACGTGAATCGACTGAAGTCCTAAAGAAGCATCTTGAATTGGTGTCTCGTGCTATCTCATCACAATTTCCAAGGCCTCCGCCGATGTCCCAATATTTTGTTTTGATAAAGCAACCCTTAGATGAGGCAAGAGAGAATCCACAAACCCTTCACTATGCTGCCCATTTGTAAGATTCATGTTAGCTTTGCAGATCTTTTGATTCAATCTCTAATCCAACTCGTAGGCTGTCTTGCTAATCTTCATCATGATTTCCTTGAATCCAACAATTGATTGCACTTCAGGCTTGGGCCTACTAAATTCCTTATTCAACGTAGTCTGAATGTCTGCCAATGCAACCATCGGGTTATTAGTGCAGTACTTAATGTACCATGTTAGTGCGCGTTCCTCCAAAGCAATAATGAATGTAGCTTTCTTCATCTAATCATTTGTAATGCCCTGGGCTTCCCACACACCCTTCGTAACAAACCAAAACTAGTCCGGGTCCTCATTCCCCAAGCCCTTGAAAACAAGCAATTTTAGCAAATTCACCATATTGAATGGTGGTGGAGGTGGTGGTAGTGTGGGTGAAGGTGTATGCAGTGGCAGTGAAGATGGAGGTGGTGTGGGTGGATGTGGTATTCGCAGGAACCCTCACCTTATTAACTGGACAATACTCTGCGGAGAATCATGTGCTTCTTCTTCATCGTCACTCAGAGGAGGCTCAATAAGCGGGTCATATTCAGGTCATCTTCCTTTTCTATCCCTGAATAAATTTCCACTTTGCTATACCTGACCGAGGTATCGACCGCGAACTCTATCACAAATCATCCTATGATACAATCAAGCCAGTGATCGACATCGTGTGCGATCTTATCTTTAGAGGCTTCTAATATCCGCACTAACTCTAGGGTCCAACCTATCAGACCGTCACGCCTTCACCTTCCTTTTCCATTTGCCAATTTAGGGATCCACTTATATAATTTTACCGGGAAGGAACAAAAAAAAAATTTCATGTACCTCTGTATATAGATACCTATCCAACCATTATTCTTTCGTCAATCACGGATTTATCTTTTCTTACGCCGCAAATTCGTGGATCTTTCTATCCAACCAATCTTCAATTTCTTTCTTTGTTCGATTCTAGTGATGTGAAATTACATATCTCTTTATCCAAATCCAAATCCCAACAACAAAACCATTTTTTGGCTTAGTGGGTCTTGACCCAGGTTCCGAGTTAAGTTTTCCAAACAAATCCCTACACTACTTCCCCTTTCGGCATCAATCCACAGAGTGCAGACTGAAGTCTCGCCTGAAGCAGTATGGGGGGATGCTGGAACCAAGTTTCTGCACCTAGAGATGGTTATGATGTCATTTTATGCCCTAACATTGCCTTCGTGCAGATTGATAAGCCCTTAAGGCTTATCGATATGACTTTCTCTTATCAACCTCTAGACCTTCGTGAAGGTCTACGACTATCTTTCGCAGATCTTAAATAGGAGAATCAACTACTTACACACTTCTGAGATTGCTTCTACTTCTATATTTACCCAGACCAACTTAAGTGTTTTATAATTTTAACATTCATTATGATACTCTTCGCGTAAACAAATATTATGACTTACATTCATATAACAATGTAAAGCATATAGATTCATGCATTAACATAGCATTAAATCATAAACGCATTATTCATCATAACATAAATGCATTCGTTCATAACAAAAGTAGTTGGATAAAACACATATATTTCCAGAACAGTATCTTTATTCATACTTCAGATTTACTTATAGACTCAAAACTACAATGCGCACTCAACTGCAGGGGTCCGCGGACTCAGCTGCGGACTCTACTCTAGGCCTCTATGCACATAGCTGTAGAGCCTCTCTTCTACTATAAGACTCTTCTCTCGTCACTTCTATTGACCCATTACATCAACTGTGAACTTCTCCTCTCTGAATTGCCTTAGAATCTCTAAGACTCTTATTTTTATACAATCCCATGGTTCACGGACCATGGGTAGGTTTATACAAGCCAACACAACTTACATAAAAGAAGGGAACATCCCTTTATGACACTTACTATCTACGCACTCCATGATCATAACTTGAGGAGACTTTACATCACAAAAACTTGGGCTTTCAGCCCGAAAACTTGATCTTAGCGGACACTGTCCCAACAAGCACTTTGAATTTGCCACATATTTCCCCTTTGGTCTTGTCACGACATTGCATACATCATTCTTCACAATAAATTCATATTCCTCGGCCATAGAAATTTCCAAACTTTTTCTTTTACGAATTCTTTGAATGTGGGAGGTTTGACTTAAATCATAATGCTCATGGCTACAACATATCCCTAGTACTTGCATGGCTTCTTCCTTTCTCTAAATGGTATTCGAACGGGAGCTCATCTTTCATCATCGTGTAATGTGTCTCATAGCCAATGTGGCCTCTTCCTGATGGGAGGATCACATGGAGGAGGATCTAAGGTATCCATGGGCTCCCTCAGATCATCAACAATATGTGTCTCAGATTCACGCATGAAAGGATCATCCAAAATATCCACATCATCATTCTTCTCATGAGGAGGAGGCAGAGGAAGGTCCCTTTCTTTTCCTAGGGTGAAATCTTCATCAAATGTAACATCCTTGCTATTTTCAACCTTCTTTTGACTAGGGATATATATTCTAATTGTTTAAATTTTCACAATATCAAACAAAAATAACTTTTCTTCTTGAGGCTTCCAACTTATTTCTTTTGTCTTTGACACATGAAAGTATACAGGGTAGCCAAATATACGAAGATGGCTAACATCAGGCTTGACACCTGTGAACACTTCTTTGGGGGTCTTTTTGTCCAATTCTTGATGAGGTACCCTATTTTGAACATATACAATGACATTTATTGCTTGTCCCCAAAGGACCTTTAGTAACTTTTGATCATGGAGCATGGCATGGGTAGCTTCTATGGACCTTTTCTTTCTTCCAGTCACTCCATTCTATTTAGGAGTATAGAGCACCATAGTCTCTTTCTTGATTCCTTCCTTCTTGCAAAAATCAATGAACTCCATTGATATGTGCTCTCCACCATTGTTGGACCTGAATATTTTTAATTTCTTACCTGTTTGATTTTTGATCAAAGCTTTGAACTCCTTGAACATTTCAAAGGCTTCATCCTTATGATTCGAATAATATATCCATGTCTTTCTTGAGAAGTCATCAATGAAGGTGATGTAGTAGAGATGGCCACCAATTGGATGCATGAGCACTGGACCACATATGTTAGAATGAATGAGCTAGAGGATGTTTGTTATGTAGCCAGATCAAAAAAGAGAGAGATCAATGAATTCAAAATTATCCTCTTCAAAGAGGAAAATTCCTTTACATTGCATAAATGAACAATTATTGGATGATTCAAATGACAATACATCCTTTCTATATATAGGAGTCTAAGGGGTCACAATATAATTAGAGCCTACATAACAATAATAATCTAATGGCATAACAATAACAATAGTGGGCTTCTGTGGAGCACAATAATAACAATATGGGGAATACATGGGCACAAAAATTAAAATATAGGGCTACAGTAGTAGTATAGGGACCTAACATGCCCTTATCCTTCAAAAAAGTGTTGTCCTCAACACTTGAGTAGTTCTATATGCTTCTGTATAAAATATCATCCTCCCATATGGAATATTCAGTGGGTAAGTTCTTCCATTTGATGAGAAACTATGAAATTGATCGATCTCGTAGATGTTAGGTTCATGTTTCTATGACTACTTCAAGTTCCAATATGATTTTTCCAAGGTCAATACATGATGCATCCACATTCACATGAAATTCCTTCTTCCAATCCAGGAAGACTAGAATCGATGTGGTGACCATCTTTTCCTTTAACGCATCAAAGCTTCAATGAAATTTTTCATTCCAATAGAATGTAGCTTCCTTCTTTAGTAGCTTCTCCATCGGTGTGTAATCTGGGCATAACTCTTGATGAACTTTCTATAGTATCCCGTATTCCCAATGTTGCACGTAGCTGTTTCACACTTCTTGGCGCCTCCAAATTAATTATAACTAATATCTTAGCTGGGTCCACCATTAATCCCTGTCTGCACACCACATGGCCCAGCAAGATTCTAAAAGGAACATAGAGCAAACATTTCTTCAAATTGAGTGCAATCTAATACCTTCGGCATGTATCCAACATCAAGCGTAGGTTGGCTACATGGCATTTCACTAGCCCAAACACCGTCCAATCATCAAAGTATACCTCTAGAAAATTGTGAATGAATTCTTTGAACACCACAATGACTACACGAGAAACGATCATTAATGCATTGTTTAGTCCAAAAGGCATTACAGTATACTGAACGAATCCCCACTTAGTTGCAAAGGTTGTCTTACTTCTATCCTCAGGTGCAATATTGATCTAATGGTACCTCAAGAACCCATCAGTGAACAAATATGCTTCCTTTCCTCCTAATCCAACACTTCATCAATGAATGGACTTGGAAAAGGATCATGCATGCAAGCGCCATTTAGCTTCCTGAGATCTATGCATATCCTTATTTCATCCTTCTACTTCTTTTCCTGAACTACTATTGGGCTCATCCAGTCAGATTCTTCCACTAGTTCAATAATACTTGCTACAAGCATTTTATCCACCTCTAAGTGGACCTTTTCTTTATACTTTGGATTGAGGCGATAAGGCCTTTGCTTGATCGGCTTCGCGTCCAGTTTCAATGTAATTTTCATAACTTTCAAGTCCCATATTATCCCCTTTAAGTCTGAGACCTTCGTAGGGAATAAGTCCTGGTGTTCGTGGAGCAACTCAGTGACCTTATCCATCGTAGCACCATCCTAGTAGTCCCCTATCTTCACAAACTTCGGCTCCGCCTCTGTCTTGATGTTCAGTTGTCTTGTTTTCAGCAGTGTGGTGATATCTTGGTTTTCTATCTGCAACACCTCAACTTTGCGGTGTCCTTATATTTATGGGATATTAATGTTCCTCAGATCCTCATCCTCTTCTTCAATAGCCACATTGTATCACTCTAGCGTATGGTGCAGCTGGGTGGTCTAATCCGATTGAATCAAATCCAAGGGATCCTGTGGTATTCTAGAGATCGTTGCTTTAACCTCCTGCAACGCTTCATCAATGCACTCAAATCCATCTTCAAAGTTGAATGTCATCAAGAACCCCTATCTCAAAATATCCCATTCATCCATGCCATGGAAAAGCTTTGTCTCCAAGTACCAATTCATAGGTATTACATCCAAGCTCTGACAGAATAGATGCACCCACTTCAGTTGTGGTTCTGCTCCATAAGCATCAGTCCATTTGGCTAAGTGATCACGTGGATCACTCCTTCCATTGTATTTCTCTATCAACTGTACCTTTGGGCGACCAAACCGCACCCTCATAATTCTTCTATATTCACGCCATCCATCAAAGTTGTCTTTATGCGTACCCCACCATCTTACAGGTGTAGCACCAAGTCCAAGGATTGGAAGCGATGCTTCTCTGGCACTTCCCTTTCAAATGTGTTTAGAAATTTATCAACGTCAGTTAAAACCATCATATTAAGGTAGACATCTTACCTCCGATGATATGAAATGCAACAATTTGGTCATGATGTTACATCGTAGTGTGGATACTTCGTGCAATCTATTCTGCTAGTGTTCCAATTCCTTGTCTGAGTTTGATGTGCAAGAGATTTCACAGTCCCATGCAAGACATCCATCAGCTGTCGGATTCACCCAATCTTGATCTCACACCGTAATCTTTTAAATCTGGTCCAAATTGTCATCACTTTCGTGATCGTGAATCGGTTCAGTGTAGCACATTCCTTCTGCAAGGTCGAACGGTACTACTACACAAAGCGATTTTCTTTCAAATGACATCATCTGCTTCTTAAAATTAATCACCTCATTCATGTTGGAGCACAGGGTAGGGATTGTTGTAATCCACAATCTCTATCACTTCAAAATCAGCCAACGCACTCACGCCTTCAATATCGAGTGTTACTCCCTGTAATATTCCAATGGGGATAGTCTTTTGTTGATTCACCATCCTTAATTGAATAGAAGACCACTACAGCGCAAGTCTCCCCATTCTCTCACATTTCTATTTAGGCAAAACATTCATGTCGGACCCTAGATCTAGCATAACTTGGTCCATTTCATATTCTCCTATCTACACAGTGATTCTCATCTCTTGCCCTGTTCTTGCCTTATGCTTACCAATCTTCCTGACTTCGCATGATCTGTCAGAAGCGTTTTCTTTCTCGACACACTTATTTATAAGCTTTTGTAACCCTTTCACAACCTTGCTATCACATAGCATCTTCATATAGGTCTCCAAGAAGGTAGTAAGCATAGAAGGGTCCATCACTTTAGCTGGCTTATCCTGACTTCCTAAGCTAGAAGCCTAAGTGAAGCTTTTCTTTGCTTCCATGAAGTTTTCCTTTGCGCACTCCAAATCAAATCCAGCCTCCTTTTCTAGAGCTTTGCAGAGCCATTCACCTTATTCAGACTTATTTCCCTTGTCTTCTCTAGTCCTCATTCCACTTCGCAGCATGATTTTCACATTAGGATCCTCTTCGCGGGGTTCAACCCTCATCATTTGCAGATTCTAGGTAGGCTGCTAAGGCTGTGCCCCTTTTTCACGTATCTTAGCTAGTAATACAGGGAAATATTCTGTCACGTGGTCAAAATGAGCGCAATATCTACACGATAGGTAGGTCAGGTTTGTGCATTATCGCACATAGTGACTTGGTCCCCCACAGGTGTATCAAATTACCTGTCCTCGATCTCTACTTGGTAATCCTCTTTGTCGGCCTCGCTCGCACCCCTGAAATCCTCCTCGCGCTCCCCCAATGCCTTCATCAGGAGGCTAAGTTTTTTCCTATACTCTATATGCAGGCATTCTATCCATAATTAACTCATAGCTATGACAATTATGCTCATCATGACCCACCGATTGACAGAATTTGTAGAAGAAATGTTGTGGTATTTGAACAAATTTATGCAGTAGGTGACAATTGTCTGTCACATGTTTCCTAACCACCTGAAAGATAGCACACCATAGCGCAGACCCTGTATTAGGTCCTGCTTGAGCTTTTGGCCTTAGAGGCATCGACTCTCTTGCTACAACATAATTTACGGAGACTAAGCAGTGATCTTTGTCATGCCCCTTGCTTTTGCATTTCAAGCACCAAACTTCTTCGCGTACCTCTAGCCGAATTTCTCTATCCTTCTTCAGAATTTGAAACTTTAGGAAAAGGTTCCGCAACTATCGGTGAATCAGCTGAACTCCCAAATTAGCATCTTGCATCAGCGTCTCATGAAATCTCATTACAATATCCATGGCTTTTTCCTCGGTCCCAATATTTTTCTACGATAAAGAAACCCTTAGATGAGGCAAGAGTGAAGCCATAAACCATTCACGATGCTTCCCATCTGTAAGATTCATGTTGGATTTGTGAATTGTGCACTTCAATCTTTGATCTAGATCCCAGGGTGTCTCGCCAGGCTTCATCATGATCTCCTTGAATCCCATAATTGATTGAGCTTCAGATTTAGGCCTACTGAACTCCTTATTCAGAGTGGTATGAATATCTGCTAATGAAGCCATTGGGTTATCAATGTAGTACTTAATATACCATGTCAGTGTCCATTCCTGTAAAGCAGTGACCAATTTTTATTTCTTCATCTGATTGTCCATTATACGCTGACCCTCCCATATAGCCTTTGCGACAAACCAAAATTGGTCTAGGTCGTTAGTTCTGGAACCCTTGAAAATAGGCTACTTTACTACATTTTCCATATCGAATGGTGGCGGAGGTGATGGCAATGTGGGAAAGGGTGTATGTTGTAGAGGTGAATGAAGAAGTGAGGTAGGTGAATCGGGTATTCGGGGGAACCCTCATTTTATTAACTTAACAATTCTCCGCGGTGAAGCTTGTGTTGTTTCCTCATCGTCACTTAGAGGAGGTTCAATCAATGGGCTATATTCAGGGCCTATTCTTCGTCTATCCCTGAAGATCTTTCCACTTCGTGTAACTCCAAACATCAAAGTAGCGCATAACCCACTTTTCACACATTAGCATCTTAATCCAAGTATTTAAAGCCCTTAAATACTTACCTCGTGGTTCCTTGAAGAGGCGACGCTTTGCTTCGTTGTAACTAACCAAAATATCGACTGCGAACTTTGCCATGAATCCTCCTATGATACGATTGAGCCAATGTTTGACAATGCCTGCAATATTATCTTCCGAGGCTTCCAATCTCTGCACTAACTCTGGGGTCCACACTATCAAATTATCAAGCCTCCACCTTCCTTGCTCATCTGCCAATTTAGTGATCAACTCGTATAATTCAACTGGGAATGAACAAAAGAATATTTCGTGTATCTCTGTGTACATATATCTGTCCAACCACCATTTTTTTGTCAATCACGGATTTCTATTTTCTTGCATTGCAAATTCGTGGATCTTCCTATCTAACCAGTCTTCAATTTCCTTCTTAGTTGGATTCCAGTGATGCGACATCACACATCTATTTATGTAGATCCCAGTCCCAGCAACATAACCATTTGTTGGCTTAGTGCGCCCTGAGCCAGGTTCAATGTTAATTTAGCCAAACAAATCCCTACTTTACTGCCCTTTCGGTATCAATCCGCGAAGTGCGAACTGAAGTCTCACCCAAAGCAGTATGGGGGGATGCTGGAACCATGTTTCTGCACCCAGAGATGGTAGTGATGTCATTTTGTGCCCTAACTCTGCCTTCGCGCAGATTGATAAGCCTTTTATGGCTTATCGATATACTTTTTTTAATCGGCGTCTAGACCTTCACAAAGGTCTATGATCGTCTTTCACGGGCCCTAAAAAGGTGATTCATCTACTTACGTGCTTGTCTAACTACTCTTAATTTCGTATTTACCTAGATCGGCTTAAGTATCTGATAACTTCAATAAGCATTAACATGTTCCTCATGTAAACATATATTATTATTTGCGGACAGATAACAATGTAAAACATGTAGATTCGCGCATCAATATAGCATTAAATAATAAACCCATTATTCAACATGACATAATTGCATTCATTCATAACAGAAGTAAATAGATCAAACATAGATATTTCCAGAGTAATCTTCTTTATTAATTCTTCAGATATTCTTACAGACTCTAACTACCTCGCTCACGCAGCTGCAGGGGTCCGCGCACTCAGCTGCAGACTTCTACCCTAGTCCTCTCTGCACACAGCTGCAAAGCCTTCCTTCTATTCTAATACTCTTTTCTCTTTCCTCTAATGACCCATTACATTCATCATCCAAATTTGAACTCCCCCTTAGACTCTTCTAAGACTCTCCTTTTTATACAATCCCATGGTCCGCGAACCATGGGTGGATCTTCTAAAGCCGACACATCTTACATAAACAAAGGGTGGAAACACTTTATGTCACTTTACATCTATGTGCTCCATGACCACAAATTGTGGAGACTTTACAATTTACATACAAAAACTTGGGTTTTCTTCCCCAAAACTTGGGCTTTTAACCCCAAAATCAACCCTAGGGGACCTTGTCCCAACACAGATTAATAAGAATGAGGGAGATAGTCAATATAGTTACAGGACGAAGCTAGAGAGAGAGAGATAGGGATAGATAGATAGAGAGTGAGTGAGTAACGAGGGGGAGAGAAAGGAAGAGAGAGAGGACTTGAAAGGGAGGGAGAGAGGTAATTGAAGTTGGAGGGGGAGAGAGTGGGAGGTAAGAATAAATGATCATAGAGAGAGAAAGGTGGAGATAGGGAGGGAGGGATTTACAAGGGATATGGAGAGAGAGGAAGAGAGGAGAGTATGAGGGAAGAGAGATAGACTTGGAGATCGAGGGAGAGAAGGGGAAGAGAGAGATAGAGCTAGAGGGAGAGGGAAAGGGGGAGGGATGGATATATAGATAGATATGTAGAAACAATGTGCATGTTTGTGTGGTTATATAGAGAGATGAAGAAGAAGATACAAAGGGAGATAGAGATATAGATGAAGGGGGAGATGTAGATTTTAGCCCTATATAGAAATTATGTACAGATGAATTCAAAAGACAGAAAAGAAATAATGACGAGAATATAAAACAAATACAAAAATATTTTCCCCTGGATCCCAAATCTAGGACTACCATATTCATTTTTCATTATTTTCCTTTCAATTATAAAATACATATATATATACATGCCGAAGAATTCATAAACACCAATCCATTAACCCTAGATTACCGTAGTTCCCTTGAACAGATCTACAAAATACCATGGGTAGAAAACCATCATGACTAAAACTGTGTGAAAAACCCATGAACAAAACCATAGGTAGGTCCACCCACCTAATCTAGGGTCCAAAAAAAAATTCACGGGGCGTTGCCTTGGACCCCGTGCATGGGGGCTACTGCCCACCTGAAACTACCTTGCTACACCCAACACAACGAATAGTGGGGTCTATCGCCTGTTGTGCATGTGACTAGTCGTGGAAAGAATATAACACACACCCAATAGGAGAGAGGGAAGAAGAGAGAGATGGAGGGAGGGAGGGAGAGATAAACATATATGAAGAGAGAGAATGTGTGTAAGGGGGATGAGATAAAGAGACAAAGAAGGAGTTATGGAGGGAGATATCGATATAAATGGAGGGGGAGAGAAACAAAATAAAATTGCTTGCACTAGATGAATTGATTTCAGTGCACATATGTTGATTTCTAATCCTATTTTCTATCTTGTATTATATGCATTGTTTGTGTAGATTTTTATTTCTTATTCTATTTCATTTTTTTCATTATATGCATCAGTTGCATTAAAGATGTTAATTTCTAATCTTGTCTTATTAAGATTGCATTATATGCATTGGTTTCATTGTATATGTTGATTCCTAATTGTATTTGATTGCTAGGACTAAATGCATTGATTTCAATGTAGATGTTAATTTTGAATCATATTTTATTGCTTGCAGCATTACATGCATCGATTTAGTGTAGATGTTGATTTCTAATCCTATTTCATTGTTTGCATTAGATGCTTTGATTTTAGTGTAGATGTTGATTTCTCATCCTATTTGATTCCTTGCATTAGGTGCATTGATTTCAGTGAAGATGTTAAATTCTTATTTGATGTAACTAGATATATTGTGTACATTAACTTCAAGGTAATTAGTTTAATATTGTGCATTGATTTTAGTGTAAGCACAAAATAATTATTGTCTACGTGCATTATGACTAAGCTTATGTAGCTAACCTCAAACAAAATAAAATCGAATAAAACTTGTATTTGTAACTTTTACATCTCCACATATTTTAAAATTGAATATAACATATTCCAATCATATTTGAGTTTTTAAAAATTGACTAAAACGTATTCTAATAATAAGGAATTAATTGAAATACTTGGATAACTAATTGTAAATTTAGGAAAGTTGATAACCTTATATAAAATTATAGAAATGTTGTCATATACAATTTTTTGACCTATATATTAAATTTCAATATGATTGAATTATATCATGTTATGACTAAGCTCTTTTAGATAATCTTAAAAGAAATAATGCTGAATAAAATATTTTTTTTTGTTTACATGACATCTTTTAAAATTGAATAAAACTCATTTCAATCCTATTTGTGTTTTTTAATTTAACCTTGAGATAAGAAATTGATTGAAATACTTAAAAACGTTTTCCATGAAATGGTATATGGGTGGGTCACAAAAAAATTCACATATATATATTTTATTATAATATGGATGACTTTATAATACAAATAATTTATTTTAAAAATAAAAATTGTAATAACATACATGTTGATTGCACTAAACGACACTTTCTAGAAGCCAATATGAAACATGATTGTAATTATTTCCATGTTCAATATTAAATTGATATATGATATATTTTAGTTCATTTTAAGTATTAGAGTGACTTGAATCGTAACTTCCTGATAAAATTGACCATTCCTTATCAGTTTAGTTACTTGATATCATCAATAACAGAGGAAAATGATACTTCATTAGAGCTATGATGTTCATAATTTAAACACCATTTTACATGGATGGAAATCAGTAGAGGTAATGGGGCTTGGGGGAGCTTATGCTGCAGAGTGGCAATCATATCTTCAACAAATGAAAAAATGAGCAATACAATCAACTCTAATAAATATCATATTGTATGGGATGCGATGTTAAAAAAGGGTTAGTCGATGGTTAAGGAAATATACCAAAGAATTCCAATACCTGAGAAAGAAATCGACCAATATACATGGTTTCAAGACACATGGAAGTGGGATTCGCCAAATAATCTCAAGTGTTTCAGTTGGCTGGTTTTGCATGATAAATCGTTGAATTGGAGGAACCTACAAAATCAGGGATTTGTAGGTACAGACATCTGTCTCTTATGCCTAAGGGGGCCTAAAGATATGTATCATTTGTTCCTTACCTACTTGCATGTTAAGGAAATTTGGGATGGGGTTCTTGGTACATATAAACTTTCAACTTGCCGTTAGTTTTAGTCCTTGAGATCCTATCTATTCTACTAGTATAAAAACCAAAATAAATATCGCTCCCTTCCTATCTACATCTTTTGGATCATCTAGTGCAGTAGAAATGTTATTATTTTTCAATAGAAAATAACTTTGGTTCATGCAAATGTTATTAAAATAATGGCTTATTTCAATGAGATTTGACCGGTAAAGAGGCAAAGAAAAAAGGCAGAGTAGAATAAAGGGCATATGGAAGGACTTCCCACTGAGGTTCTTCTATGGTGCATATGAAAAGAGAAGATGCAGATGTCGAGCTTTCAAATAAAAAACTCATACTACTATTATCACTTCTGGTGGGTAGGAGGAACTAGCACCAACAATAGAGCTGATATTATAATGTTACGGGAAGTTCTATCTACTGCAAAGTGGTTTGGGATTGAGATGTTGTACATATATGGTGATGCCATGGGTACCACTGATTGGGTCAGCAAGTAGAGTCAATTTAATCTGCCCATTTTATCCAATTGGATGGATCGCATTAGGGATCTGCTAAGCTCCTTTCAGCACATCCAATTTGATCATATCTATAGAGGACAAAACATGACCATATATGTTCTATCTAAAAGACGTATAAAGAAGGATTCTGGTAAGATCTATTATGCATCTTTTGAAAAAGATGTAAAGGTCAAGGTTGACAGTATCATCTTCTTGTAAGAAGTTTCTGTGTTTTTTTTATTTTATATTTTTGAGATATGGCAAAGAGGGGAGTTCCAAATTTTTGAGCCCGGAAGGAAAAGGAAAGGTAAAAAATATGGATCAAATAGTATAAATCATAAACACAAGGATTTTGATATTACGTGTGTAACATTTTTTCCTTTTGGATAACAATAGGAAGCATCTGGGTCATCACAGAAGATGTAAGGATAGTAGATAGGGTAAATAGACATAAATATGGTATTTTTATGTATATGGTTAGGATAGAAGAATACTATGGGTGTATGGAACTATGAAAATGCACTTCCTCTTTTATTTTTATAATGGAAAGAAGCATTTTTTATCTCTTAAAAAAAAAAAAAACCTTAAGATTGTAATTATTTTCTTAGTCTATGAAATTGGAAATCAAAATAGTTATATTTTACTAATAAAAGGTATAGTATATAGAAAAAATTTAAATTAGCGAAATACTTTTAATACATCCATAAACTTAAAAAATTAATGAGCATCCATAAACAAGATTAATACAAATGATAAAATTAAATAGTGAGTAGTGAGTACATGTACTAATAAACTATCCATATGAAAAAATATACAAATTACAAATATCACATGAACATCCATAAACAAAAAGAATGTCCATGTATATCCATAAACTATCCATGTACAAAAATATACAAAGTATATATCACATGTAAATGTGCCCGAAGAAATGAGCCTAAAAATATACAAATTATCCACTCTAAGTACCACTAGAACTCCTATGTGAGTTCCACCACCCAAAGTAAGTGTTCGTACATTGGTACTACAATATAACACATTCAAATTCAAAGTAATTATATCATTATTTGTACAAAATACAAAATCTAGAAAGAAATTATGTTGAACCACATTTTTTTATTGCATATACATGAATCTACTAACCCCAGTTGAGTCCAAATGCAAGTAATATAGGATGGGAGTCTGATGAATCTGGGTTTGGTGCATCACTGCATGTGGCTTAACGATTGTGGATGCATCGATGGACCTGCATCATCAATTCCTTTAAACCCATCGTCCCAGTCATTTCCCTACATAATACCAACATCAACGACACTCTATATAAAGGCTCGTGTACACAATGGAAAGGAATAATTGTAATTACTTTACAAATTAATTAGCATATATGTGTAACTTAAAAAAAGAAAATGTTGAAATCTTAGGAATAAATTTTCTTACCTCAATTGCTAGTCCATGTGTTTGTATGTAGTGACTCTCCTCCACATTAGTGAACATATGAGGTAGGGGTGGAGGTGGAGGAGAATCCATGGAAACATGCTTTGGTCAAGGATGGTATGGCTGATCAACTACCCCCTAGGATGATCTCATAAGATCATCCATGTAGTTGGATTGTGTCTACATGTTATTATCAACTTATTAATATAAATGAAATCTAATATAAAATAGAAATTAATATAAATAATTATGCATAATTTGACATTAAGAGTAAAAAATTTCATATATATATGTACTTGGTGCATGTCCCACAAGTCGTGCACCCTCCAACTCTCACGAATGACATCAAGATACATTCATGTATATGTTAAAAGTTGGTTAAAGGGTAAACATGAGAAAAATGCATCATCATATAAGGGAAATGGCGAGTCACTAGGAAATTGTGGTGGTATCCTAATATCTCCATCAAATGCAACACGTACATTGGCCAATGACATCCTCATGTTGTCTGCAATAGTCTTCATGATCTCAACACCGAGTTACGATATCTCCTCTAGCTCTGTTGATAATACCAAGCTGCAAGACAATAGTGACAAGAATCTCGGAGGTGGTGGTACATGCCTAAGGTCCCTACGAGCCCCCTCATGTTCATAGGTACACCCCAAGATGGGTTCATAATAAGGAGATCTGGTATCAGTGTAATATGGCCTCATATGTAACATGAACTATGCATATAAATGCTTGGAAAAATAAATGAAGACCTCGTCATAGTGGGGGAACTGGTCCCAAGCTCTAATGAATCTATCATACATAAAAGGGATTGTATCAAAATTCATAAAATATTTCAGTGGAATTAGACCTCTATGTCTAATAGGGTGATTTGGAGGGATGTCGAACAACTCCCCACAAACATCAATGTTCTTGGTGGCCGCTTTCACCACCTCCCAAGTATTTGGGCCTCCAACCTCATGCCTCCTAACCCTTTATATGGATTGTCAGAGGTGGAGTTGTGAGCCTGACCTCCAGTATGTCTCGATAAACCTATTGATGTTATCCAACATTAAGTACAAACTACGACAAGTCAGTGAATTGGCAGGGATGTTAGGTATATTTTTTGTGATCCACGTATGACAGGTCGTAACATCCTCCAATGTGTTATGAGCTATAGCATTGTCTGCAGATGAATTGATGTTGGACTCTGATCCTCAACTTTGTCCTGATGAGGACCTGCAAATCATAAATGTAGTTTAACTTATGTTATTAACAAGATACAAGCATAATAATATATACATTAAATTAAAACACATTAGTTGAAGACAAATTAAAGAGATAAACACACAAAGTTCAAACAGGATTTAAAAATGCAGGAGGTGTACTTGAAATACATGAAGAAGGTCCACTAGAGCTAGCATGATCATCATCAGAGATAGAAACACTACTTATGACACTTCGACTGGCATTAGAGGGAGGATCTATGAAGGGAATGTGAATTCTTTGTGGGCTATGTGATATCACAAGCCTGACCATGTATAACAAAACCCATTGCACTGTGATGGCCTATAGTTGGGGTGCATATATGGGATGCCTCAACATATTAATACAAAACTATTTCATATAATACATATAAACTAATACAAGAAAAAAATGTTGACTTAGAAAGAATGTTGGCAAAAAACACCATTTCTAAATTCAAGAAAAATAACATAGCTTGTAGTTCTAAACTTTAGAGTCAATTTTTTGATAATTTATCCACCTAAGTTTTGAGTTGCATGTAAACAAATTGAAAGAAGTGATCCAATCTATCTTCACACTTTTTTTTTTAATTTGTAATAATGCAATTTATTCATAGCGCACAAATATGTAAATATATATGCAAAAAAATTGAAATAAACATATTTACAAAACTAATAAAAATTCATGCCAACCAAATATTCCAATAGACTTTTAAGTTCTTAATGTTTGAATTTGACATGTGACATGTATTAGGCACAAGCACATGAAGACAATGTTTCTTATAGAACACAATACATAATGAAAAAATATGGGACAAAATAGAAAAAACTCTAAATGTTTTTATTCACTTGACCAAGTGCACTTTTCATGATGGATTTAATGTATCTATTAATGATGCATTGTTAGAACATGAAATTATATATATATATATATTATATATATTATATATATATATTATATATATATCATTTACCCCACATACACAGACACATATATACACGTTATTTATAAACAGTTATTTAATGTTATATTGATATATTATGTTATAGTTTATGCACAATGCCATGTTACACTATGTTATATATATATATATTATATATATATATATATAATCTCCATTTTTAAGGTCACGGCCAATCCACACACTATATTGGTGTATGAGACCCCCTTGTTTGTGGAACAAGGGACCCACTTCCCTGCAACGATTTGACTACTAAGTCTATGAAGGTATACTTTCTCTACCCCCGTCTAGTTTTGAAGTTGTGACCTTTTAGGAGGAAACACATGCTTTTAACCATTAGGTACACTCAAGCTGTATAAAAATGTGGAGCTTAACCCATTGATCGGGTTTCATATTTACTTATTTGAATAGCCATCGAATTTATTTATGAATTTATTAAAGTGTTACCAACAACATTATTTTTGTGAGTTAATAACACTTTTGATATAAATAACTCTCTTAACATATAATGCTATAACTTAATAATAGTTAAACAGTTAAATATATATAGTTATATTTATAATTATATAGTCATGAACTATAGTTATAATGATGTTTCATACTATGTGTTTTATATATATATAGCTTTATATGTTATGGTAAATATAAAATAGCAAGTTATATTAGGTTAAATAATTATAGAATTATGTTAGGTTATAAACCATATATATATATGCTTTATTTATAATTATGTGATGTTTTAACTAAATTATAATTAGTTAAATTATAATATATAGTTATATTATGACTAAGTATGTTATGTTGTAACATGTTTTGTATATATATATATATATTAACTACTTATACTAATTTATATATAGAACTATTATTATCTATGTGATGTTATTTAATATAGTTTAGTTATGTTATAATTATATATCGTTAATATAATATATTAATTTATGTTTTGTTATATATGTGATGTTATAGTAATATCGTTATGTTATGTTATATTACATGCCTAAATAGTATATATAATTAATTTGAATTCTTGTTAAAAGTTATATATATTATATATTATATATATAATATGATTTTTTTTAGATTTTAACTTTAAAGATTAATATTTTACTTTAAAACTAGAAGATATATAATATATAAAAATATTTAATATAAATTAATTAAATTTAAATATAAAATAAAATAGATTTTCTTATTTTATAAATAGAGGTTTACTATGAGCAACCATATTTATCATGTTAATTTCTAGCTGAGCAACCATATTTATCATGTTAATTTCTAGCTGAGCAACCATATTTATCATGTTAATTTCTAGCTCCTAATTTACTTATTTAATGGTTATAGCTTCTTTGTTTTATGTTTTGGATTTTTTGGGGTATATTTTAGTTAAATTTGTTACAAATTTAAAATACATTTTAATATCAAAAAAATAAAAAATAAAATTGAAAATTTATTTCACAAATTCCTAAAGAAAAAAATTTAAAACCTAGAATGATTAGAAGAAAACGTTTTAATTATTGAAAATAGAAAATATGTGTTTAATAAACGAAATATTCCATGTAAGAAAAAAATTTAAAACCTAAATTATAGTTTTTTTAATGCTTTCAAAGTGTTTTCTAGGTTGTTTTGAAGGTTTTTTTATGGTTTTATTGGTTGATTTTGTGGTTTTATTGGTTGGTTTTGAGATTTTCTAAGTTTTTTGAAGGGTTTTTTGTGGTTTTCATGTTTTTTGTATGATTGTTTTTTTTTTCAGTTAATTGGTTTTCACGTTTTTTGTAT
This sequence comes from Pinus taeda, assembly GCA_000404065.3. Taxonomy (NCBI): domain Eukaryota; kingdom Viridiplantae; phylum Streptophyta; class Pinopsida; order Pinales; family Pinaceae; genus Pinus; species Pinus taeda. Next base: position 152,780 of record APFE030873962.1, read on the forward strand.
GGTTCTTTTTACAATTAATTTGTTTGTCCACATGGGGTAGCTCAAGCGGCAAGGGCCGTGGAAATGAAGTCTCACCGAACCGGAAGTCTTGGGTTCAAACTTTGGACTACCCTTCCCCTGTTGAGGGGTACTTAATGGACATGTAAATTGGAGAGTCTTGCCCCAGCTTACAAAAAAAAAATAAAATTGTTTAGTTTCGCGAAAAAAAATTAAATAAGAAAGACAAAAAAGATAAAATACCTACCTTTGTTTGAACATCTGGGGTGTTGGTTGTTGGCGATATCGATTTGAACGATCAATGCTTCAATTGTTCGATCGAGCTCCAATACTCTCGGTCAAGCTACAGTGACACTGGGTCAAGCTCTCAAATTTCCCGCGGATTATGTAAACGGTGCGTATAGACTGCAGGTGGGGTATTTAATAAAACAAATAAAACAAATGGCTTGATTGAACATTATAACTGGATAGAGCCATAAATTTCAATAGAGATTGTGTTTTTTCACTGTTATAACTCGATCTAGATTTAAGACTTGATCTAGATTTTAGGCTCAATTGAGCCCGTAGCTTGATCGAGCTTTAAGGTGCGATTGAGCCTATAGCTCAATTGAGCTTTAAGGCTCAATCGAGTCAATTTTTTTTAATTCTATGCCTAGCGTGTATTTGTGGGAAATTTTAAAAACATTTTTAATTTTATGCCTAGGGTGTATTGGTGGGAAATTTTAAAAACATGGCTTGATGGAACTCCTAAATAACCTTGGGTTACATTGTTTAGTCCATCAAACAACATTGCCTGATCAAATGTTTTTCACCTAAAACACACCCTTTATTGCCAAAAAGTATAACCAAGCTCCATGTTCTCACACCGGCTTTTCTTTCACCAAATCTATCATTGTAATTTGAAGCTCTTTTCTTCCACCAAATCTGTCGCTATTATCATAGAATTGTTCGAAACTCCCATCTCCAAAAGTGATTTACGATTCCTTGAACTCATAAACATCTTGGAGTCAGATTAATGGATGAGCAGGGATACACCAAGTTCCTCCGGTAGTTTCCCACCCTCTCCCATACATCATCTGAGAAGAGGGCAAACATTTTCCCCTGCATTCACGGTTCAACCAAACTTTTATATCCTCTTCCATCGTATTTTGAGGCAAATCTACTTTTGTTTGAATTGTGATTTGTATACAAAGATCATTTCTAAGGCTCACAAAGGCAGGGGACTCTGAAATAGTGAGCCAAAGAAACAAACCATTGTTAATGAAATCCCTCACCCTTTTGGCAGCTGAAATATCCCTTGATAAGAAGAGTTTTGCCAACAACGCCAATGCCAGAGAAAAACTTAACATTTGCATTGATCAACCACATTTAGAGTGTTGCAAAAGATTTCTCTTGTCTTACTATATGGGGTTCCCCGATTAAGAAGTTGCCTGTAGCTGGAGCATGAACTTCAGAGATGGTTGTGGAAGTGTTTCTTGAAGCTTGGGCACTTCTTCTACGCATCTCTATCTACATATGTTGTTGTAGTTTTACTAAAGGAACTAATTTCAGATGTTTGTCAATGTGTGAAATCAAATTAGTGATCCTTTCGCTAGTTTGATAAAGAGAAATTGCATCACACCTTGGTATAATTGAGAAATTTTGCACTATTACTAATTCTTGTTGGAGAAGCGCGTACAAGTTTCTAACCCATGTGTTAATAGCTGAAACATTAATATCACTTGCAATAGTGAAGTTCCTCTCCTTTTATTTAATTCTAGACGTCGTCGATGGATATCTGTCACCATGGGCTTGATTATGGTAATGAGATGGACTCCAACTCTTTCTTTCTGCTGACTGCAATACCAACATGGTGAAGGATCTAGTTGACTGCCATGTCAATGTCCAAACCAATAAATCTGAAGAGGAAACTAGTATCTGACATGATATGATTTTCTGATAGCATTAATATATACAATGTCAAGGTAAGAGAAGTAGTCAAAGAGATGGATGAATGTATATATTTAAAAATATTTCAAGAATAACAATAACTTTTCCTCTCAATTCAATGGTATCCTCGAGTGATACTCACAATAGCCTTAAAGCCTGTAAGTAAGTAAAGAAATACTGTTTGTTCTAGTAGCAGTACTCCCAGTTTTTTGCAAAATAATCCTAGGCTCCTTTCAACCATTCAATAATCTCGTTCTTCGCATAATTCTGCTACTCTCCCTGGCAGTTGTTGTTGGAATTTAATTCCAACTGCAGCAAGAGTTGAACAGAAATCGCAAATCACGTTTCATCGCAAATCGCATTAATCCTTTTGCCTGTCCTCCGCACTGCGACGCGACACGATGCGATCGTGCGATGCGATTTCAGATCGCAGGTCGCAAGTTTCACCCTACGCGTGTTGTGTCTTTCCCTTTGTTTTCTGCGATTGTGACCCTGCGATGCGATCGCAGATCACAAACCTTAAGCCATTGGGCATTAAGCTCTCCATTTTGTTTTCTGAGATGCGATATTATCGCACATCACAGATTGCCCATTTCTCACCTCATCTCATCCTCCCGATAATGTTTTGCGATGTGATCTTGCCGCTCATCTACTGATTCGACAACCCATATTTGTTCCCGTCAAATGCACGTCACCGCCATACTGCATTTACGCACTTAACCTGTTTTTTGTTCCCAAGGAAGAAAGAATTCTTTGCGCCATAACTGCTCACCAACAACATTAAAGAAGAAGCATGGCCGAGAAGGAAAGAACCAGCCTCGAGCCAGTCGCAACATTTATCAGTTATGGGTTTCCACACAACCGACTCAAGAATTACAGCAGAGACTCTGTCAGAGAGTTAAAGCGGTTGATGGACTGTTATGACCCCTAATGCACTATATATATGTGTAGACACAGCAGTGTAGAAGTTAGATGAAAGGTATTGCACAGCAGTATAGAGAAAATTCCTTTTGTTGTGGAACTGAAGTGTTCATGTTTGTAATCCCTCTGTTTAGAGGAAGACTATTTTGTAACAACAGTTTTTTTTAATACAAGTTTTTAATTGTGTGTTAAAGATCCTGTGCTTGAAACAGAGTGTCGTTCTCTATTCTGTTCTGCTCTGTGTTTGTTTTTGGAATTTTACTAGAAACAATTTCCAACAAGTGTTATCAGAGCTAGTCTAGGCACTCAGTGAGTCAAAAACAGAGTTTGTTTTTCACTGTAGGAGCTGTAAGAAGCTTATTGAGTAGATTTTCTCCAGCAGAGAAAGGTTTTTGCTTGTTTTAATTATACAGTCATTATCTCTTCTTTACTTATACAGGTTAAGATGGCAGATGCTGGAACTGGTTTGACAAATGCCCAAGTGCCACAGTTTAATGGGAAAAATTACAATTATTGGTCCATAACAGTGAAAGCATTGTTTGCTTCTCAAGGAATATGGGAGCCGTTGAAACTGGCTATGTTGAACCTTCAGATGCAACAACATTTGCTGCTTTGACAGTAGCAAAAAGAGACGAGTTAAAGAGCGACAGGAAGAAGGATGCTAAAGCCCTCTTTTTTCTCTTCCAATCAGTACATGAAAGTGTTTTTCTTCGGATTGTAGCAGCAACAAAATCCAAGGAGGCATGGGATATTCTCAAAACTGCCTATCAAGGGATGGAGAAGGTGAAGACTGCAAAGTTGCAGATGTTGAAGAGAGACTTTCAAACACTCAACGTGAAGGAATCTGATACAATAGATTCATTCTTCACTCGGGTTATTGGGTTGATAACCCAGATAAGATCTCTTGGTGAGACTCTTGAAGAAAGAAGGATTGTAGAGAAGATCTTGAGAATTTTACCCTCAAGGTTTGAAGCTATTGTGGTAGCATTAGAAGAAACAAAGGATCTCTCACAATTCACAGTAGATGAACTGAGTGCTTCTCTTATGTCTCATGAACACAGACTGAGTAGAGGAGAAGATTCCTCTTTTGAGCAAGCATTCAAGACTCAGATGTCTTTCGGTCAAGGAAAAGGTCGAGGTAGAGAAAATAACAGAGGTCGTGAAAGAAGCCAAAACAAAGGCAGAAATAATCCTGCAAGCACAAGCGGAAGGAGCTGCAATCAGAACCAAGATGAAGGTTCAAGCAAACAACAAGCTCGTGGACAAAGGTATGACAAATCCCAAGTCCAATGTCATTATTGTAAGAAATATGGGCACTACGCCAATGAATGTAGGAAAAAACAAAATGACATGAATAGTAGGCATAATACTAATTTTGCAAATGAAGAATATAAGAATCCAAAGAATGTGCTGTTAACATGTAAGATTGCACAAGACAAACAAGAAGATTTTTGGTTCTTAGACTCGGGTTGTAGTAATCACATGACTGGAAATATTGAAATGTTTGCCAATCTGAATGAAAATGTGAAATGTGAGGTAACAACAGGAACTGATAGTAAGATATCTGTCAAGGGTAAGGGAAGAGTCAGTATCCAAGCAAGAAATGGAGAACAGATGATTGTGCCAGAGGTATACTATGTACCTGGTGTGAAATGTAATCTTTTGAGCATTGGATAGCTCATTGACAAAGGTTACAATGTGTTCTTCAAAGATGATATGTGTACAATCAGAGACATAGCTCAAAGTAAGAAGATCATTGCACAGGTGCAGATGACCAGCAATAGAATGTTTCCTCTCAAACTCAGGGCAGATTTGAAGGAAGGAAGAACTATTACAGCTGTAACACAAGAATTCTTTCAGGAACAAGTGAAAGATGAGAATTGGTTGTGGCACTTGAGATTTGGACATCTCAGTTTCGGAGGCTTGAATCTGTTGCATAGAAAGGGAATGGTAAAGGGATTTCCATTGATCAAGAAACTGGACAACCTTTGTGAAGGCTGCATCTTGGGCAAGCAACACAAAGAAAGCTTTCTAGCAGGAAAGAGTATAAGGGCAAAAGAACCCTTGGAAATTGTTCACTCTGATGTGTGTGGACCGATGCAAATACCATCATTTTCCGGAAATAAATATGTTTTAACTTTCATTGATGATTACACCAGAAAGACATGGGTGTATATGCTGAAACAAAAGAGTGAAGTGTTTAAGAAATTTTGCCACTTCAAAACTCTTGTTGAAAAACAGTGTGGGAATTATATCAAAGTGCTCAGAATAGATAGAGGAGGAGAATACATCTCCAAATACTTTTTGCGTTTTTGCAGAGAGAATGGCATACAAAAGCAGTTCACCGCGAGGTATACACCTCAGCAAAACGGTGTTGCCGAAAGGAAGAATAGGACCATTCTTGACATGGTCAGAAGTATGCTGAAGGCAAAACACTTGCCGCATGAGTATAGGGAAGAAGATGTCACTTGCGTAGTTTACATCTTGAATAGATACCCAACTAAAGCTGTCATGAACAAAATACCGGAAGAAGCATGGAGTGGTCAAAAGCAAACTGTCACTCACATGAGAGTATTCGGTTGTGTAGCATATGCACATATACTTGATCAGCTAAGGAAGAAGCTTGACAGTAAGGGGGAGAAGTGTGTCTTCATTGGCTATTGTGATGAGTCAAAAGCATACAAACTCTATAATCCATCCACCAAGAAATTGATAATAAGTAGAGATGTGCAGTTCATTGAAGATGAAGCTTGGGATGGAAGCTTAGAGAAGAAAGTGAATGTGAAGACAATTATGTCTCACGAAGAAGAAGAGGAAGGGACAACAACAAATAATCCTTCCTTGGTGGGTCCTCCTCCACCACAACAAGTACAACAAACCACACCACAAGCTGGAATTCAAACAGCCTTGAAAAGTCAAGAAAGTGCTTCTTCAAGCATACCACAGGGATCAGAAATACCCTCAAGTTCAGATGGAACTCCAAGCACACCAAGAAGACCAAAATTCAGAAATCTGAATGAAATTTATGAACAAGGAGAGATAAGTAACAATACCGGTCTGAATTCATTATTCTCTTTGTATTGTCATGTTGATGACCCAGTTCATTTTGAAAATGTTGTAAATGAAGATAAATGGATTGAAGCAATGAATGAAGAAATTGGTGCAATTGAGAAGAGTAAAAAATGGGAGTTAGTGGACCTCCCTGAAGGCAAAGATGCCATTGGAGTTAAGTGGGTCTATAAGACCAAAAGCAATGCTGAAGGCAAGATTGACAGACACAAAGCAAGACTTGTTGTGAAAGGCTACAAGCAGCAACAAGGCAAAGACTATGATGAAACCTTTGCACCAGTAGCAAGGATGGAAACAGTGAGAACAATGTTGTCTATTGCCACACAACACAAATGGAAGATTTATCAGATGGATGTTAAATCTGCATTCCTGAATGGAGTGTTAAAAGAAGAGGTTTATGTTGAACAACCTCTAGGCTATGAAGTTGAAGGCCAAGAGCATAAAGTCTGCAAACTGAAGAAGGCTCTTTATGGGCTAAAGCAAGCTCCAAGAGCATGGTACAACAGAATAGATGCTTATTTGATTGAGAATGGGTTTGATAAGTGTGATGGTGAATCCACACTCTACATAAAAAAGAATGATGGTAAGATTCTTATTGTTGTTTTATATGTAGATGATTTGATTTTTACTAGTAATGATGCTTCTCTCATTGTTGATTTCAAAGCAATCATGAAAAGTGAATTTGAAATGACTAACTTGGGCTTCTTAAGATATTCTCTTCAAATTGAAGTAGACCAAAGTGAAAATGGTGTTTTCATTTCTCAAGTTAAATATGTAGAAGCAGTGTCGAAGAGATTTAATATGCAGAACAACAAGGTAGCTGTGACTCCAACTGTAATGGGGTTGAAATTGACCAAAGGAGACAACAGCAAGGATTTTGATCCAAAATTGTACAAGAGTATAGTTGGCAGCCTTATGTACTTGACAGCAACTAGGCCGGACATTATGCACGCTATGAGTTTAATCTCCAGATTTATGGAAAGACCAAAAGAGACTCATTGGTAGGCAGCCAAGAGGATTCTATGGTATGTGAATGGAATGAAGGGGTTTGGTACTTTATACTCCTCTTCTGAAAGTTTCATGTTGACAGGTTACACTGACAGTGATTGAACTGGAAGTGTTGATGACAGGAAAAGCACATCGGGATATGTGTTTCATATGGGATCGGGAGCCATCTCAGGGGCTTCCAAGAAGCAACCAGTTGTGTCTTTGTCAACAACAGAGGTAGAGTATGTGGCAGCAATAGTAGCAGCATGCCAAGCAGTCTGGCTGAGAAGAGTTCTCAGAGATTTGTGTCATGAACAAGAAAATGGCACAACCATTTACTATGACAATAGCTCGGCAATAGCATTGTCTAAAAACTCTGTTTTCATAAAAGAACAAAGCACATAGACACCAAATTTCACTTCATACGTGAATTGGTTAACAATGGTGAGATTGTTTTGTAGCACTGCAGAATAGAGGATTAGTTAGCTGACATCTTGACAAAACCATTGGGAAAGAAAAGTTTTGATCATTTCAGGAAATGCCTGGGTATGCAAAAAAACCCAGCAGTTGAAATTAAGGGGGAGTGTTGGAATTTAATTCCAACTACAGCAACAGTTGAACAAAAATCGAAAATCACATTTCATCGCAAATCACATTAATCCTTTCGCCTATCCTCCGCACTGCGACACGACGCGATGCGATTGTAGATCGCAGATCGCAAGTTTCACCTTGTGCGCATTGAGTCTTTCCCTTTGTTTTCTGCGATTGCGACCCTGCGATGCGATCGCAGATCACAAACCTTAAGCCATTGGGCGTTAAGCTCTCCATTTTGTTTTCTGCGATGCAATATCATCGCACATCGCAGATCGCCCATTTCTCACCTCATCTCATCCTCTCGATAATGTTTTGCGATGCGATCCCACTGCTTATCTGCTGATCCGACGACCCATATTTGTTCCCGTCAAATGCACGTCACCACCATACTGAATTTATGCACTTAACCTGTTTTTTGTGCCCAAGGAAGAAAGAATGCTTTGCGACATAACTGCTCACCAACAACATTAAAGAAGAAGCATGGCCGAGAAGGAAAGAACCAGCCTCAAGCCGGGCGCAGCGTTTATCAGTTATGGGTTTCCACACAACCGACTCAAGAATTACAGCAGAGACTATATCAGAGAGTTAAAGCGATTGATGGACTGTTATGATCCCTAATGCACTATATATATGTGTAGACACAGTAGTGTAGAAGTTAGATAAAAGGTATTGTACAGCAAGAAAATTCCTTTTGTTGTGGAACTGAAGTGTTCATGTTTGTAATCCCTCTGTTTAGAAGAAGACTATTTTGTAACAACAGTTTTTTTTTTAATACAAGTTTTTAATTGTGTGTTAAAGATCCTGTGCTTGAAACGGAGCGTAGTTTTCTATTTTTTTCCTGCTCTGTGTTTGTTTTTGGAATTTTACCAGAAAAAATTTCCTACAGTTGCAATGACCGCAGTTAGGTTTGCTACTGACACAATCGTATGGGCTAGGGAGGTAACAAAATTGAAATTCAAATGGGAAGCAAACAAAGAATGAGATAGTGACTGAGACTGGGAGCAAAAATGGAAACAGTGACGGAGTGGGCTCATTGCAGTAAGACTGGCCGATGTCGAAAGACGATCACGAGCTTGAAAAACTAAGTTTAAATCATCGAGTAATTACACTACTCCCTTCACAAGACAATATTGTGAAAAATTCTGTGAATCTAGAATGCCAGGGAGACGTGTAAATAATCACACTGAGCCCCACGTGACTTGTACATGAGATTTCCTTGAGCTCTTATTTTTTGTGTTATCTGTCACAGTCTTTAGCATATTTGTATTATTTTCCTTAAAAATCGAACTTATGACTTACTTATAAGTTATACTTTTCAATTAACAAATTCCAAAATGATAAGTTGTCAAGATCGTTGAGTTAAATCTCAACAGTAGTGTTTGCTTCAACGTTCCTGAGCGTTAACGCTACACGGTATATATATTCAGGAATTGATCGAGTCTTGCAGAGGCCACATCCTTCCATAGAACAGAGCAGAGAGTATCTACACCCTTCCTTCCGTAGAAACCAGTAAATATAAGTGGAGCGTGTGCACAGTCCATAGTAGAGGAAAGTTGAAAATTTGAGTGAAAAGATGCATTCTGAAGGTTGTCATGATGAATCAGAGCCTCAGCTGTGCATTAAAGGGTGTGGATTTTTTTGGATCCTCGGCAACGGAGAACATGTGTTCAAAGTGTTACAAATACCATCTTCAGAAACTTAAGTTAAAAGCAATGCCTTCTGAGACCATAAATGCTGAGACTGGAGCCTGTTGGTGCTGGTGCTGATGGGCAAACTGATGCTCATGTGGAGTCCAAACCTGCGTGATGTTGTAGTTGCAGAAAACGCGTTGGATTAAAAGGTCTTCAGTGTTGTTGGGGAAACACGTATTGCGGTCAAGAATGATGTCCCGAGGAACATACATGGGTGCTCATTCGTTTGTTATAACTAAGTTATAATTTAGTTAAATATATATAATATTATAGTGATTATAGTTCATATGGTTATGGTGTAACATGATGTTATATATATTATATGTATTTTGAATTTTAATTTTAAAGATTAATAGTTTATTTTTTAAAACTATTATTAAAAAAATATATAAATATAAATATAAATATAAATCAAATCAAATAATTTTTCTATTTTTATAAATAGAGGTTTACTATGAACAATCATATTATTATCAGGTTAACCTAAGCTTCTAATTTACTTATTTATTAGTTATAATTTTGTTATTTTTTGTTTTGAAGTATTTTGGATATTATATTTTTGGTCAAATTTGTTAGAAATTTAATATGGGTTTTAAATAACAAAAAAGTTTTAAAAAGTTTTTTTTTTTTTTCACAAAATTCTTAAATAAAAACATTAAAACCTAAAATAATTAGAAGAACACTTTTTACCATTTAAAATCAGAAAATATGCATTTAATAAACAAAACATTGCAAGTAAGGAAAAAATTTTAAACCTAAATTATAGTTCTTTTGGTTTTTTTGAAGTGTTTTCGAGGTTGTTTTGAAGAGTTTTTTTTATAGTTTTCTTGGTTGGTTTTGGTATTTTTTAAGTTCTTTTGAAGGTTTTTGTTTTGTTTTGTTTTGTTTTTTTGTTTGTTTATTTTTTATTTTTTAATGATTTTTGTATGGTTGGTTTTTTTTTAAATTAATTGGTTTTCATAGTTTTTGTATGTTAGATTGAATACTTTTGTGATCATAATTTAGAAAACAATCTTTTGGATTAATCACATTGTCAGGATTGGGTTGAAGTTTCGAACCAACTAATGTGGTTCATCTTGTGGTTTTTCTATGTTTTTTTGTTAATTAACTTATTTAATTTTGCAATACTCTCAGTTGAGCTACTGTCACACTCGCTCGAGCTTTCAAACTTCTCATGGTCTATGCTAATGGCGCACATAGACTGTGGGTGAGGTGTTTAAAGAAAAAAAGGGCTAGATAGAGTGTTATAGCTTGATCGAGCCATAATGTTTGACTGAGGATTTGTTTTTAACCCTCAATAGGGCTACGCTTTTAGCACCCAAGGAACTCAATCGAGTAGTTAAATGGCTCAATTGAGACATCATTTTTTCCACCTAAATGTGCTCTCTTGCAAAAAAGTGTAACCCAACTCCATGCTTTCAGTGCTATAGCTCGAACTAGCTTTAAGGCTCGATCTAGCTTTAAGGCTCAATTGAGCTGAATGAACTTTAACGTGAAGGCTCGATCGAGCTATTAATTCCAAGCCTAGGTTGTATTGGTGAGAAATTTCGAAAACATGGCTCAATCAAGGTCCTAGATAACCTTGGGTTACAATGTTTAAGCCCTCAAACCACTTGATTGAGGGCTCAAATATTGCTTTATTGAGCGCTTAAAATGGCTTGATCGAGCTGATGTTTTTCACTTCAAAAGTGTCCTCTCTTACTAAGAACTATGCTCAAGCTACATGCGCTCACACCCAGCTCTTTTCTTCCCCCAAATCTGTCATTGTTATCATAGAGTTTTCTAAATCTCTTTCCTTCCACCAAATTTTTCATTGTTATCAGGCTTTTTTAAAACTCCCATCTCCAAAATCACTCTATGATTCCTTGAACTCATAAAAATCTTGGAATCAAATTGATGGATGAGCAAGGCTACACCAAGTTCCTCTAGGAGTTTCCCACCGTCTCCCTAGACATCATCTAAAAAGAGGGAAAACCTTTTCCCTACATTAAATGTTGATTTGTCTACAAAGATCACTCCTAAGGCTTGCATTAAATAGTAAGACAAAGAAATAAACCATTGTTAAACAAATCCCTCGTCATTTGGCAGCTGAAATGTCTCTTGAGAAGAATAATTTTTCCAACAATGCCAATGCTCGAGACAAACTTGACATTTGCGTTGATCAACCACATCTCAAGTTAGCAAAATATTCATCTTGTCTGACTATAAGGGGTTCCCTATTTAAGAAGTCGCTTGGAGCAAGAACTTTAAAGATGGTTGTAGAAGTGTTGGTTGAAGCTTGGGTGCTTTCTCTACGCATCTCCAACTACCATCTCCATGTACATCTATTGTTGTTGTTTGACTAAAGGAACTAATACTGGATGTTTGTCAATTTCTAAAATCAAACAAGTGATCCTTGTGCTAGTTTGATAATGAGAAATTACATAACAACTCGGTATAATTGGGCAATTTTGCACTATTACTATTTTTGGTTGGAGAAGCCCGTGCAAGTTTCTAACCCTTGTGTTAATAGCTAAAACATTAATATCACTTCCAACAGTGGAAGTTCCTCTCCTTTTATTTAATTCTAGATGACGTTGATGCAATTCTGTCACCATAGCCTTGATTGTGGTAACGATATCTCTTAGAGACTCTGACTCTTCTTATAGTTGACTACAATACCAACATGGTGAAGAATCTAGATGATTTCCATGTCAATGCCCAAACCAATAAATCTGAAGAGGAAATGAGGATCTGCCATGATACGATTTTCTAATAGAAATAATATATACAATGTCTCTTATAACACAAGGTAAAATAAGCAGTCAAAGAGACAACTGAATGTATATATTTAAAAATCTTTCAAGAAAAGCAATAACTTTTCCCATCAATTCAATGATCTCCTCTAGCAATACTCACAATAGCTCTAAAGCCTATAAGTAAGTAAAGATATACTCTCTATTCTAGTAGCAGTACTCCCAGATTTATTTTTCAAATAAACATGGGTTCAACTCTTCAATAGTCTGATTCTTCGCATAATTCTGCTACTTTTCCTGGTAGCTGCAATGACCGCAGCTATGTTTGCTACTCACACAATCGTATGGGTGTGGGGAGGCAACAAAATTGAAATTCAAATGGAGGAAAAATGAGATGGTGACAAAGACTAGGAGAAAAAATGGAAACAAAGACGAGCCCATGTCGAAAGAGAGGGGAGGGCTTGAAAAGCTAAGTTGAAATCATCGACTAGTTAGACTACTCCCTTCACAAGCCAATATTGTGAAAGAATCTGTAAATCCAGAATGTGAGGGAGACATGCGTAAATAATCATGCTAAGCCCCACGTGACTTATACTTTAACACATAAAAATTTCCCATCCTTGGAAACTTTTAGTTGCTCTTTGAAGCTCACAATGTCTAAATTAAGGAATGTTATTCCTAGCCAGATGATCTAGGCTAGGGTGTGACGAAGGACCCTTCCAAGACCTTTTACTTTCATGATGTGTTAGATTGCATTTTTAAAAGAACATAAATGAATACATGTGCATGCTGTAAAGAATAGGAACATGTCAATCATCAACAACATAAAAACATAAGCCGTTGATAAAGAAGTTTGTCCAGGATGGACTACATCTCTAGGCCCTGTTGTCAAGATGGTGTAGGCTACTGCATTAAGTGTTGTCAATAGTGGTGATGTACATAAAGCTGATGTCACTATCATACAAGGAAAATGCCCTCACACAAGAGTGGCTCCAAGAGATGTTCCACTACATGAACTCTTAGTCAAAAGACTCCTATCAGTATGACACAAAATCATGCATGATGAGGAACTTGCCAACATGGCATAAAAGGGAACTCAATGCAAACATACATGACAAAAACATGAGTATCCCATCAACATACAACAAATGGATCTTGGAACATAACATGACTAATCATGACAACAAGTACATCACATAGACGATTCCGCATCACATCAAGGAAGGAATCATAAAAACAAGTAATAAATAAGATCCCACATCAAGCATCAAACAAGGATCTGTGAAACACAATGCATAGCAAAAGAATTACATGAACGTACTCCATATACCTCACAACCAATGGCCATCTGAAGAAGCAGATGTCAAACATCTGAAGTTGTTCGTGCCATCGATCTCACAACATCAATCAAATGGAAATGGCTGCTTGCACATGAATGTTGACACCTGCATTCCATTTAGAAAAATGGATAAAGAATAGAATGAGAAAATGAAAAATATGATCGTTCCATCAGATTTGTGGCATCGAATAGTGCAAAATTAACTGTCAAATTTCTGAATTTTGAGAAATTGAGAATTTGGGGCTCAAGGAATCTTTTAGATTCCCCCTAGATTCCTCAAAGATTCTGCTCCATAGGTGGACTGGAAATTTGAAACTCCAAAGACGAATTTGATTTCACCATTGCGATCCCTACAGAAAACCATGAAAAATGACTGTAAACTTGATTATATTCCGACATGGAGAAAATTACCTCCTCGGGAAAATTGTTAGGATCATGGTTCTGCTCCTTGTTTTTGCAGCAATTATGGTTTCACCTGCATACTGAAAAATGGCCAAAAATTGCAGAACTCTGATGGGGACACGGACAATGCGCTTGCTTTCGTGCTGTCAAAAAGTGTTGAAAGCATATAAAATTTGTCAATATCTGACAAAGTGAAAATTCGGCCCTCCTGCAAAATTTTGCCTCGAACAACATGTACTATCTTCCTACGCCTCAAAATTCGTGCCCACTCTTGGTTCCTCCATCTGTCCCCTGCACTGAGAAAGCTGGATTTATATAAGCTTTCATCGACGGAGTAAAAGGGAAATTCGTTTTAGCATAGTGGTAAAATGAGAAAATGGTTGAGGAGGGGTCAGGGGATCAAATGCTGCCCCTCCCTATTTTTATTACATTTTTGTTTGGTTTAAAATAAAATGACTTTTGAATGGGGGTCGGGTTTGCATTGGGTGGCCCGCCCCCATAACTCCACATCCATCTATGCTGTTGACCGTGGCAGATATATTAATGGGTGATACAGTTCGGTGTTAATGACATGCATTAATGGTGGTTGTATAATATGGGGCCAGCCACGTGGGCCAGGTGGGTTCGACCATTACTGGCACCCTTACCCAATCTTCCCACGTCGTTTTGGTGTGTCAATTCTCTTGGGGGTGTTGACCGGGTCCATCGATGATGGTTCGTGCCCACCCCATATTACTATATACGGTTATGTGTATGGTGGAGGGCTCGGCGGGGTGATGGCCACCGAGCCATATTTAATAATTTTTGTTATGTGGTTCCGGGGTGGCAGGGTCATGGCTGCTGCCCCATTTTTTTAACATATTTATGTTACATGGGATATGACGGCTGGCAGGGGTGGTGGCCTGCCACCACATATTTTTTTTGTAATTTTTATTTAAAATAAGGGGAGATTTTCAAATCTTTAAGAAATAAGCGATATTGGGAAAATTAACGAGGCCACAATTTTGACCGATTTCGAGAGCTAGGTTTCATGCCTCAGAGTCAGTCAAATTATAGGACACTTAAACTTGGTCCACAACCCAACTTTGACCAAAAATTTGATTGGCTTGTTCTCGCTTATACGAGCTCGGATTGACGAACTGTTCGCACCTCCACGATTAGGATGACAAGATCTACGCTCTGGTCCTTGGTTGAAGTCATTCTAAGCACTTTGATTTTCAAGCATTCATAAGCCCTCTTTGTCTTGTGTGTCTTTGGAGTCACCTGGATCACCAAAAGACACAATATATACCTACCTCATAGGAAGAATAACGGAAATTATCGTTCGATAGAAATGTGCTAACAACTGCCAATTTTAAACCAATGCAACTTATTTTCATAAAAGGCAACATCGCAATTATAAAGGTAACTATGCTAGAAAATATGAGGTAGAGAAATTATGGCGAATATTCATATTATTTCCCTGAATTCTCAACTTCTCTAAATTGATTAAGTTTTATTTTTATTTTAATTTTACTTTGTGTAAAAATATATTATTTATTATTAATATGTAAAAAATATTCATGTATTTTTTATTATAAAATTTAAAAGTGATTAAGTAAACCAAAAAATATAAAATTATTTAATTATAAAATTTGAGATTGAAATCCTTACAAAAGAAAAGATTAAATTAAAAAAAATCAACTAGAAAGTGAAACATATATTATAAAAAGATTTGATTTTTTTTTTTTATAAAAATGGTTTTAAAAAAAATTAACATAAAAATATGTTATTATATGTTTCTTAGGAGATATGAGTGGTGGTTAGAGTTTATGTAGTTCTCTAATTTATGTTACAAGAAGCTTCCCCTTAATATTTTTGTGGAAAAATTGTCTTTAGTGCTAAATTTTTTTAGAACAAGGTTTGGTATCTAGATTTAATGGAATTTGGTTGTGATTCTCCAATCTCCACAAATGGATATCTAAAATGTGGAAATACATATTTACCCTTTAGCTCAGGATTTTTTTGTTGTAATTTTCGATAATATTGAGGATAAGCAGAATATTTTTGAATCTGAGCCTTGGTTTTGAGGTGGCGCTAACCCTTTTATGTAACTTTGGTCTCCCACATTTGATCCTGTAATGACATCGATCTCCACGACTCCTATTTGGGTAAGGTATCTAAAACTCCCAACTTTATCTTCCATTGCTAATGCTTTGAGGAAGTTGTATTGCTTCAGTCCAAAACCATTTTTTTTAGAAAACCACTTATGCTCAAATATGCTTTAAGATGGATTTCAAATAGGGTTTTCCTACTGTCTCAAGGGCTTAATATTACATGTGGGATCAAAAATTGATTATGAAAAATGTATCACTTCAATGTAGAGTGTGCTATGAAATAGGGCATGTAATAAGAAATTTCCTAAAGCGTTTGCAAAATAAAAAAGTCTAGAAACATAACCAAAGGTCCATATAGTGGGAGGGAGCTCAAACCAAGTATTACATGTATATAAAAAAGAAAAGACATAGGAAAGAAAGAAGCAAAAGAAAAACATGAAGAAGTTATTCTTAAATAAGACTCACCTAAGAAAATATAAACCACTGAGGAAGAAGTGCACAAACACCCATGACAGTGGGATCACAGCAAACCTCAATGAAAGGTATATACCCCTATGAATCCCCAAGAAAAAAAGTTGAAAAGCAACTTCTTGGTTAGAATGAGTAGATAAGGAAGAAACTTAAGGTATCAAGGATCATTTACCAAAAAGTGATCCATTGAATGCAACAAAAAATATTGTTGGGATTGAAGTAGAGAAGAAGGAACATATACCAAAAAGTGATCCATTGGATGTGTTATCACTCCAAAATTTCTCTGGAGTTATTATGAATGAAATGATAGAGGTAACCAAAAACCTGCTTTGGAGATTAGGATGTAGCATTCCTATTGCTTAGAGAGGGCTCTCTCTTTATGATTTAACTTTGTTTTAGTTATTTGATTTTAGGCTAGTTATGATTGTACTTGGGTTTTGATTTGGATTTGGTGGTAGAAGCACTGACTTAAATGGATAGAGGGATTTTTTTTACCATTGGGCTATGGGGTCAAGTGTCAAGTAAACAAGGCTGGATCAAGTTCTAAAAATAATGTCTACAAGGCAAGTAGCTAGGTAATTTCAGATCTTAAGGCCGGATGGTGATGTTTGATTTCAATCAGATCCAAGGACCAATTAAGGGTTCCTTAGACTGGATTATGAAGTGAAAGAGGTCAACCGGGATGGGGGAGCAATTAAGAATTCTCAGATCCGGATATCAGAAGAAAACATTAAAATGATTAACTATTCAAGACAGAGTACATACTTAAAAAAATTCTGTAATATAATTCCAATTAATTCATTCAATTTAGATAACATGCAAGTTTGTGAAATACATAATAAAATAACAACTTGACAAAAGAAAATAATTCACTGAGGTAGCTCAACACACGAATCCTATAATGCAATCTCTTTATTACTCACTCCATTCTGCTGACTTGAAAAATTAGTACAATAACCCTCAGGTTTCAGATCAATACAACTATAGAAATGTCTAGCAATCCACCCTCAATACTACAAATTATGAAGTATTTACACAAAAATAGTTTACAAAATATCCCAAACTATCTTGGGAATTAATCGAGGAAAAATAAATATCTTCATGCAAGAAGATAGAGACAGATATTCCACTACTGCATGATGTCCCTGTTTATTTGGTTTTGTTGTCTTTATGCTTTGATCTTTTGTTGTTTATTCTCTGCCTTTCCATTGGTTTTCATGCTGACTATTCTTTTTAATTTTCCCTTTTAACTGATACACTTTCACTTGATACTCTTTCATCTGGCTGATCTGTCACTTTTCTTTCACTTTGTTGTTTTCACTTTAACTGTGCATTTTTACAGTAGGTAATTTAACTTTTCCCATGTGTTAGTATGTGGTGTTTGAATATTTACCATCCTCCTTTAGCTTTCATCTTCTTCTATGTACTTGGAAAAAGTGGGTCTATTCACAAAAAGGTGTTTTACCTCATGCTGGAGGTAGAACATGTTCTTAAAAGTTTGGTACAAAACCTTTCCTGTAGGCATCCCTTTCATAGAGGAATTATTCACTTGATCTCTTGCCACCTCTCTGATTCTCCTATTGTAGTCTTCCTCTGGCATCACTTTGTCATTTATCACCAATGGATTTGGAAAAACTTTCTGCCTTAGAGAATCAAACTTAACCATGAACATGTCTATAGCCAGCTACATGGTTTGGCATTTTTCTTCAAGGTTCATCATTAAATTCCTCTTGGTGAGCATCTTTTTCACCTCTAGTATGGTTACAGTCCTATCAGGTATGTCCAGCTCCTGCAACTCATATTTTTGTTTTTAGAGTTAAGGAAATGGATTATTCTAGTGGGTTTTTCTGGCATGTCTCCCAGTTCAGTCTTAGTTCTCTA
Organism: Pinus taeda; assembly: GCA_000404065.3. Taxonomy (NCBI): domain Eukaryota; kingdom Viridiplantae; phylum Streptophyta; class Pinopsida; order Pinales; family Pinaceae; genus Pinus; species Pinus taeda. The sequence goes on from APFE030873962.1 coordinate 170,892, forward strand.
AATTGCTACTGTAGCCTCTTTGACTAAATCATTTTTTTCAAACATGACTTGAATGGATGGCCAAATATCATTGACAGAGTCAATGATATTGGCCCATAACTATTCTATAGCTTAGCCAAGTGGCTCCTTTAATGTTAATTCTTTTTCCAAGCTCTCCATTCTTTCAGTCAACCTAGTTGACTTATGAACTTCATCCTTGTGCATAATTTGTGTAATTTTATTCTCATTCTCTAGACTTGTTATGTTTTCTTTAAGTTTATTTATCTCTGTGGTCTGAATGGACATGTCCTCCATTGCTTCGACCAATTTTCTTTCCTCATCACTTGGGTGAGTTGCTGCTCTTGTTGAACCTGTTGCTGATGTAGATGTTGTTGCAGCTAGAAGTGCTGTAGCCAGTGGAGCTGTAGGAGCCAATGAAGTTGCCAAGGTTGATGGAACTCGTGTAGTGACTATTGGAATGGTAGTGGCAGTCACTGTCTATAGGATGGCTTGTTTTAACTGTATTAAACTGTCCAATTGCTTCTCCATTTCCTTTAACTGATCATTTAATTGGAGGATGAGGTCCATCATCACCTCTTGCTAGGTTTTGGATTTCAAGGACTTCCTTGGCCTGTAGATGCTCTAAATGAGGAAGCTTTATTTGCTTCTTTAAAATAGCAATATCCTCATTCTTCTTTTTTATTAATTTCTCTGCAGCTTTGACATCATTGCGATTATACCCAAGCTCAATGACCAAGTCTTCCAGTGACTTGATTTTGTTGTCCTTGGGTTGTGAGGAGGCCTTTTCTAGCTTGTACTGTGTTGTGATATTATCTAGTGAGCCTTGAAGTTTGTGCATAGTCATAGCTTTATTTTTCATGGTGGAATAGATCATCTCACATGCCTGTTTTTGAAACTCAATTTGGTCAATAGAGTGAACATCCCTAGCCAAAATTTCAAATTAAGTTTTCCTATAGTCAGCTGATAATTTGGGCTATTGGAACGTAGGTGGCTTGAATGTCAATTGTATCTTCCCATTCTTAATGTCAAAGGCTGACATTAACCTATTTTGATTGGCATGTGCTTGCTTGAAGTACTAGGAATAAGTCTCAACCTTCAATGCCTCATTCCTCAATTTAATTTCCTTATACTTTTCTTTAATATATTTCCCTTTATCCACAGGCTTGCTGGATGAAGAGACTTCAATATTGAGCTGTTTCTCAATAACTTGGGTGTTTGAGGTAGAAGGTTGGTGTGTTTCTTCTAAAGTTGTTGGCTCTTTATTCCTTCCAACCATTGCTTCAGTGTCAGTCATTTCCACTATGTCAATGGTGTTTTTTTGTTCGATTACAGGATTAAGCTTGGGTCTTTTCCTATAAATAATATCAACTTGATCATCTGTGGTTTCCATGGCTGAAATTGAACCTTCTTCCCTGGTTCTTTTTGCATTTTTGTCTTCATTGGCTGGAGTCTGTAAAAGAGGAGGAATATTCATTGGTTCTTCTAGGGATGGAACCTGCAGAAAGAAACTAGTATCAATCTTCTTTTCCACATCTATTAAGGTATGCTCCACAACTACTACAGTATTATCCATATCTATCAAAGTGTTTTCCAACCATTCTGACTAGTTGGCAAATCTCTCAATGTCTGGCTTAGGATGATGTATGAAAGGACCCAATTTGACTTTGAGCCTTAGTTTATTTATGACTCCATGAGGGTCACATTGCCACATAAATCAGTTCTTGAAATTCATCTACTGCAAAATTTTATCTGCCTTTGGTCCAGCTTCCCTATTATTACAAATAAAGGGGCCCAATTGGTTTTTCATTTTGAATTGGGTATTCTTCCTAGCTAATAGGAAATTGACTTCATCAAAGTTTATAATCTACCTAAAGTAATATAATGCAAATATCCTCATGGGGAGGTATTTGGGTAGTTTGTAGAGAGATATTTGGCATCCATATATCCTTATCTCTATGTGGTCCTTGTTTAAATACCAGTCTCCCACTCTACTGTTCTTTGCTAACTATAAAATGCTTGTAATCTCCTCACTGATCCTGGGTTAATAGCTACAAGTTAGCATGTTCATTACTGGGTGGACAAATGAATCAATGAAGTCTTTATAGGAAAAAATAGTTGAGTGGTTTTGGATCAATGGTGTCCAATAGATGTCTAATCTTGGATTTCCTTTAGTGTCTAAATTTTGAATGTTGATTGGAAACTTGTCTAGCTAATAATATAAGAACATGTGAAACAAAACTAAAGAGTATTTGAAGACTCTCTCATTTTGTAGTCTGATGAATTATTAATGAATTCTGTTTGCTATGAACTAAGCATAGTTATAAATTGTAGCAGTAGACATGCCTGGGAAAAATATGGAAAGGAAAGCAAGGACAACCTCATCCACATGTTCATCTATGGTGTACCCTAGAATGCAAGAGATCATGGTTATAATTTGTTTGCCTCTCTTAGAAAAAACGGTGGCAGCATATGAAGGACTATCTGTTGGAGTATGAGACTCCTCTATGATGAATGTTTGAAAAATTTGAGCCTTTTTGGGAACGTCTAGCTTGATGTAGAGTTCAAGTAATCCTTCAACGGAGAGTGGGGTCCCATTGGGGCCTAGCTAGATTTGGAGCATTTAATTAATTGATTTTGGAGTAATGGTGAATAAAACTTGTTGGTCAGGGGTGATTATGACTCTTTAGTTAGGAATGTAGCAAGCTAGGTAGAAGTGGATGATTTCTAGGAATGGGTGTACTTCTGGAAACAAGTACTTGGGCAAATTGGACTGCCATAGGTGAATGTCATCATTCTGGTTCAAAAACTGTAGTGGAGTTTTAGTAGGTAGGCAAGGGAAGCAGTGTCCTTGATTTGAAATTCTCTGTCGGCTAATGCAAGGTGGTCAATATCTAGGTGAGTGGTTTGTAGGGGTCTTACATCCAGAGAAGTTTAGGAATCCATAATTGGGTTAATTCAACTAAATTAGTCTTTCTCTGGCTTTGGGAGTGAGGTCAAAAACTCTGGAATAGTGGGGAGGGTAATAACCGTCTATAAAAAGGGGTTTGGGTGCACAGCAGGCTTCTCTTCAGTTTAGGAAGGTTTTAAAATTAATTTAATTAACTAACCATTCAATAATTACTGTGCATTTTTCAAATTCACAGGGTCATTCTCGTTTTTCCAATAATACCTAGAAATTGGCGATTTGGTGCGCAAACAAGTCTCTGTGGTAGTTGCAGAGGGTACTCAGGCTTCAACTAGTTGTTTGGCTGCTTCATTTTGGTCTTTGCACCATCTTCAGGTGGAAAAAGGTGGCTAAATTGGTCACTTAGAGGTTCAGGGTGTCACAATTAGCCAAGCAGAGGTTTATAGCAAAAACAAGCGAAAAAAGTAAAATGGGGCATTTTCGGCCTTTTAACCGATAATAGTTACATTTTGGCATGAGTATTATTGAATGAACAATGGGAAATTTTGCCTTTAGGCGGGGAGGTGGTTTTGTGCGACATCACATTGCTTTTGGATGGAGGAAATATTTTTCGCGAGCACGAGATATAACCTTGTGCCGCCACGTAGCAGAACAGTGCCCAACCAAAACTGCGAATCTCACGTACTCTCAGGCCGTTAATAGTTGGACGATGAATCTGCGCGATATGGTTGTGCACCGTTGTATGTGGGGGTGGGATAGTAGAGAGATATCACGCAGTTGAGTTACACGGATGAAGTTGGGAAAGTGGTTAGTGGGGCCCGAGGTTTAATTACAAAGAATTGGAATTAATGAACGAAAAATGTTTGTATTTCTAATATAAGCTAATGGTTAATAAATGTCGGACGATAGGTTATATGGAAGGGTTTTTTAACTGTACCAATGGTTTGTGGGTTAAAAGGGTGTCGGGAAATTATGACGTGGGGGATTTATAAAGAAGGACTTTAGGAAAAACTTAGGATAAAGGGTTTTTGTGGGTTTTTAAGGGGGAAGGTGATAGTTGTAATGGGGAATGGGTTTCACACTAGGGAAAAGGGTTTTGGGAAAAGGGAATGATGTTTTGAAGGGTAATATCTATGGGAATGTATGAAACCAAGGGGTAAATGTCAAGATCAAGGGGAAGGGTATTTATAAGTAATGAAGCGATAATGGGGGAAATTAGCAAATAAATATGTTGGGGTGTAGTGAAATGAGGGGAAATTAGTAAACATGCTTTGGTGAATACCCTTTCTTTGTCACAATTCCTCCTGCACATGAAACATAGGATTAAGTATGATGAATGTGCTTTTGACTTAGCAACCTTGTGCATTTGCAACATTTCTTCTACCTACCCTTTGTTTACCCTAACATTTTCTCTTCATTTATTGGGTGCATTTTAGGTTTCCGACCCTTCATTTATTTTATTTTGATAATAAAACTATCTAATTCTAACATTATAACTTCCAATGGCTCAGATTAAGCTGATGAGGTCATTCTTATTCTCTACGTAACTACTAATTTGCCAAGGTTAAACAGTTTGGCTAGATCTTTATTCTCTAACTATCAACATGAAATTTAAAGCATGAATGAGTCAATATTAAGCTATTTAACCATCATGGATTGTGGCATTTTTTTCAAGCTGCACACAATCTTATTTTACAAAGTAAAGCAAAAGGAGTGGCATTTGAATCTGCACACTTTCATTATCTATTTTACCACTTTTTGGGATTCATGTTTTTTACTTGTTTTATCCTTTTTCTTTCTTTTATGTCCTTTGATTATTCTCTTAGGACATACCCTCTTTACATTTTTTAATTGTTAATATGGAAAACATTTTGTAGAAAGAAAAAGTATGTACATTATTACAAGACTAACCATGGTCAATTCAAAATTATGAATCCTATTATTATAGGACCCTAACAGTGGCTCCACATGGGGATGGCATTTTCTGCTGAAATTTCAAGAACTTTAAGATCAGTAGCCTTTGAAACTTTGACAGTGGCTGGCTTGTAACTGCTCCTCTGTGATCTGCTTTATTCATACTTATGATGGTGGACCTTTCAAAGCTCAGGGCCTTCTCTTTGGGCTTCAACCTCAAAATATTACCATCGAATAGAATCTAAACTCTACGATTTTATATACAATGAGCAAACTAAAATGAACTACTATTAATCTATGGATAAGTGATGCTTCAACATTCTACCATTGACTAGTCCTCCTGGTAGATTTGTTCCATCTAACTATCTCAAGAAAAGTGCATTGTTACCTCTGTAACCATAAATGATGTAAGGGCCTTGCCATTTGAAATCAAATGCACCATGTTTACTGCTCTCTTCACTTCTAGAATCCCATTTGAGAACTTGATCACCTATGTAAAAATCATCAGCTTTGGTCTTTTTGTCAAGAATTTTTTTTTATTTTATCCTAAATCACTTGTGATTTGACATAGACTTCTTCTCTGATTTTCTACAAGTGTATTGTTTGATTTATCCTTCTTTGGATATCATTTGCTTCTACTTGAAATTCTTGGATTATTTTCACCACTGGTACTCCTAAAGAGAATGGAGAAACAACATCCATTCCATATACTAGCTGATAAGGAGATGTACCAATGGACTTTTTGGTAGTTAGTATGTCTGCCCATAAGGCATTTACCAGTTTTTTGTTCCATGTCTTCTTGTTGTCTTCTAACAGTTTCTTGATGATATTGACAAGGCTTTTGTTTGAGGATTCTGCAATTCCATTACCTTGAGGGTAATAGGCAGTGGAATGGCAAAGGGTAATGTGATATATGTTACAAAATTCAACCATTTTCTTGGATTTGAAAGCAAATGCATTATCAGTAATGATATTTTGGGGGCATCCAAATCTATAAAGGATTTTGTTCTCAAGGAATGAAATGATGATAGAGTCTTTGGATTATCTAGAAGGGATGGCTTCTATCCATTTAGTAAATTAATCAATGGCTATCAAAATCCATTTATGCTGGGCTGAGGAGGATGGGTGAATTTCCCCAATGAAGTCTAAACCCCATTGTTGAAATGAAATTTCTATGGATATGGGTTTGAGAGGTAAAGATAGGAGCTCCCTTTTGCCCTCAAATATTTGTCACTTCTGACAGGAGGTCACATATTTATTGACATCTGCAAAAAGTGTGGGCGAGTAAAAACATGCCCTTAAAATCTTATCAACAATTGTTTTCCAATATAGGTGCCCTCCATAATCTCCTGCATGGAATTCTTACACAAATTTGTTAGCCTCATCTTTTAATAAGAAATTCAATAAAATGCCACCATTATCTTTCCAAAATAAAGCATTGTCTATGATACAATATTTCATTGATTTCATTTTTAAAATTCTAGCTTTAGTTCTATATAAACCATGAGGAGCTTGGAAATTTAGTAAAACAAATATGGTATCTGCATACCAAGGTGAATCTATGAAAGCTACACTGATCTATGGAGTCGCCATCTCTTCCTGATCATCTAGGGCACCAATGAAATTTATATCTAAGGCCTGACAGTTTGATTCAACCATGAGTTTAGCTAAACCTTGGCCTTTGATAAGTTTTGTAGGCTTTATTTCCATGTCATATTCCAAGATAGTGGCAATCCATTTGCCTCTCTTTTCTTCAAGCACATTTTGTGTCAAAATTTCCTTTACTACTAAATTTGGAACATAAGCAATGATGTGTGAGTAAAATATGTACACCTTGAAAAATTTAATAGCTTTTACTAAAGCAACTGCTTGTTTTTCCATTATGTTGTACTTTAGTGTAGCATCTCTCAAAGATTTGCTAATAAATGCAATAGGCTGCTCATATCCTTGATCATTTTTTTGCAACAAGACTGTTGCAATAGTATGTTCTGAAGCAAAAGAAAGAATTATAAAATCGTTTTTGAAATTAGGACTTATGAGGACTGGTGTTTGAGTAAGGACTTCTTTGATTGCCTCAAAAGACTATTTAGCTTCTACTGTCCACTTAAGTGCTGAATATTTTTTTAAGATGTTATTTAATTTTCTGATTAATTCTACTAAATTAGAAATGAATGTCCTAAAGAAATTTATTTTTCCTAAAATGATTATAATTCTTTGATGTTTCTAGGATGAGTTATATTTAGGATTGCCTCTATTCTAGTTGGATCTATTCTGATTCCATCTTTTGATATTATGTGTACCAAGAGTTTACCTTCTTCTAAACCAAAGAGTGTCTTTTTGGATTCAAGGAAATGCCAAAATTCTCACATTTAATAAAAAATCTTCTTAAGTGATCTAGATGTTCACTATCTGATTTTGAAAACATTGTGATGTCATCTTGGGAAACGACTAGAAAGTCATGGATTTCCTTTGCAAAAGATATATCCATTGCTCTTTGGAAGGTAGCTCCTGCATTCATTATTTCAAAAGGCATCTTGAAATACATAAAAGTACGCTAGGGAGTGGTAAATGCAGTCTTTGCTTGATCCTCTGGTTGAACTAATATTTGGTTGTATCTAGAGAATTCATCAAGTAATGAAATTATGGATGAGCCTACTACCCTTTGGAGAATGTGGTCCATTTTAGGGAGAGGGTAGTTATCCTTTAATAACACTTTTTTCATGTCCCTGAAATCAACACAGAGTCTGATTTCCCTATTTTCTTTCTAGTAGTGGCCAAATTAGAGACCCAGTCCGAATATCTAATTGGTGCTATGATTTGTGCATCATAGATTCTTTTTACTTCTGTTTCAATTAATGGCATAAGAACTGGATTAATTCTCCTAAGCTTTTGTTTAAAGGGTTTTTGATCTTCTTTGATGGGTAGCTTATGTTAAATAATGCTAGTATCATAAGACTTAAGGTCTTCATAACTCCAGGCAAAGACATCTTGAAACTCTTTGAACAAACTAATGTATTTCAGTTTTTCATCTGGAGGTAATGGTTTGGATATTTTGATAAGCTTGGGTTTTTCTTCTCTTCCTATGTTACATTCTTCTATATCTGCTCATAAAGGTTCCATTTTTGGTTTCCTAGCTACATCATTTGCATCAAACAAAACTTCTAATGGGACTAATCCCTTGGGAAAAAAAGTTATTTTTAAGGTTTAAACTTTCAGGATCATCATTCATTATTTCTTATATTTCTATTTTTTCTAAGTTACTCTACTTCTAGTTTAGTTAATTTAGTGTGTTTATTTACATCTAAAGCATTTATATCTATCTCACTGTTTATGACGTTATCTACTATACAATCAGTATCTATGTTATAGTTTTGAAACTCTGCTTTAACACTCATGAAATCATAGATTTGAGAATCGTGTGAGAAAATCTGCCAATATTTCAAATTGTCAGGTATGACAGGTCTGTGTCTTACTTCTATTGTGTACTAGTGATTGGGCTGAAAAGGTAATTTGTAGGTACTAGAAAAAGAGGCCAAGCTGTGAGCGTGCATGTTCTGTTTTCTAGGAATGGTAGCAAAATCAGTTTCAAGAAGGTCCTTAATCAAATCTAGGATAGTCTACTTATATTGGCACAGTCTGGGATTATTTACATATTATTCTCCTTTAATTTGTTTTACGATCAATTATGAGTCTCCCATGATAGAAACTCTCTTGGCCCGAATTTTTCTTACAATTTGTAGTCCTAGTATTAAAGCCTCATACTCTACCATGTTGTTTGTACTTTTAAAGTTTAACCTAAAGGCATGACCTTTAGAATGATTATTCTCCATTTTATGTATCCAAACTCCTGCATCTACTCTTAATCTATTTGCAGGACCATCAAAATCTAAATGCCATAGAGACTCATGAAATATGTTTTCACTATCAGGTGATTTGTATTTTCTTCTCCATCAATGATTTCATTTTTATCATTGTCTGAATTATACAAGATAGAAGAGTCCATATACGAATGCATGGAGTATATAGGGAAATTCTACAGTTTTTCTACACTACTTACCATGTATTTCATCAAGGTTTCTCTGTAAAAATTTCTTTGCTGACCAAATATAGATATGCTGGCATATGACATGTCGAATTGTAGAAATCCCTCTAATTTTGCTCCCCATGAGTGAGATAATAGCATTCCATACTTTGGTGGGATATTAACAACTACTATGTCCATCACAATACTCTTTGTTGGGCACTGGACTAGAGTCACACACAAATATTTAATTAGGCCAAGCCATTTGACTTGGCTGGAATCAAAAGAAAATAGGTCCTTGTAGGGTTTGGTAATATCTAAGTTTAATCTCTCCATGATTTCTTTTGGCATTAAGTTATGGGATGTCCCTGAATCTAGCATAATGTTATGTAAGATTTTATCATGAACATTCAAGCTAATGTAGAATGGAGGGTTACACCCTTGCTGATGTGTGCCATTTACTTCTAGGCAAAACAATAACCCAAGTTGATCATCACTAAGGTTTACAACATCTTGTCCTTCACCTATGTTTAGTGTTTGAGTGATTTGTGCTTTATATGATTCATTTTTCTCTAACTCTATCAAAGGAATTTATATTTTCAATTTGGCTATCTCAGTCTTAATGTTAAATGGCAATTGAGTTTTTCCTGATTGTGTGAGATCTTCCTGAGAAATTGTGGTTTATGTAGTTTTATCTTCTTTATAAACAGTTGGCAATTCATTTTTTGTACCAGCAGTTTTGTTTTGAATTCTCTTAATTGGAATGGTTTGAGTAACAGTTTCAATTTGAGTATTAGTTAAAGTTATATCTAGAATTTTTGGGTTGGAAGGCTCCTGAGTTCCTCCAGGGATAATTTGTAGAACTTTAGTCACAGGAGCTTCTATTAATTATTTTAGTTTGGGTTTGGACTGATTTCTTAGTGGGAATTTCATAATTTCTTTTGCTTCCGAGGCTATATTGTTTGCGTATTTCATAAATAGAAAATTCATAGCCTTATTTGTAGTTGAAGGACTCCCTAGATTCTAATTTCAATTGTTTTAACATGTACATTTCCTATTCTTCCTGAGTAAGAAAAACAACATCTTCATTTTTTATCCCTAACATATTTATTTGGGTATCTTCCTCTTCTTCAGGGTTTTGTGCACCCTCAGCATAGTTCTCCTAGAAAGGAGGTCTAATCTGTTGATCTGGTATAGCATTTTTTCTAATGTTAGGATTATTTCTAAAGTTGAGCTTTCTTATTGGGGGTGGTTGTTGATTTTCCCACTGAGTTTTTCTTTCCATGTTTTCTAATCTATCCATTATCCTTTCTACATTTTTGGGTAGACTATCTATTTTACCATCTAAAGCGGAGGTTTTTTCTTTAATGACAATTGTTTTCTCATTTCTAATCCTATCTTTCTTAGCTAATAAGTTTTCTTATACACTAACAACATTACTTTGCATGTGTTCCAATGTTTCAGGGTTTCTTTCCCTTAACTAGTATGACATATCAGTGTCAAAACCATCAGGGAATTTGATCAGTGCTAGGTCTTGTGGAGGTATAATATTAGCATGGATTGCATTGTAGATGCTATTGAACCTAGTAAAATAATCATGAACTGATTCATTAGGGGCTCTTCTAATGTTATCATATTAAGATAATATTTGCAAAGGGTTCTTATTTCTCTCCCATCTATTAATAAACAATCTATGAAAAGCATCTAAATCGGCAATATGAATAGCAGGTAAACCTTTGAACCATTTCTTAACATCCCCTGTTAATGTTTGGGCAAACAACCTCATTTGCACATTAGACTCATCAATCTCATGTAACTCAAAGTAATCAGTCATTTTATTCACATGATTTTGGGAAGTATACTAACTAGTAGCATCAAACAAAAAGATCTTACTTTGGTAATCTTAGGGCATGCCATGTAGTTGAGCTGGTAAGACCAAAGGTGCATATTGGTCTACCATGGCTGAGGTTCTAGTTTGGAAAGGAGGTAAACTAGTGGTGCTTGCAGAAGAACTTGAGACGGTTGTTGATAAATTAGATGAGCTTGAGCTGTTTGGTTGAAGAGGAAGTTGAGGAATAACTGGTTTAGGGGAATCAAGTGTGGTGGATATTATAGATGAGGTGGTAGTAAATGAAACTATATTTACAATTTTTGAAGACTCTGAGAAAGTTCAGAGGTAGCAGCGGTCAGGACAGCTAATTCAACTGATTGATGAAGATAAACATCATCTATGTGGCTTATCAAGGTTAAGGTTAAAGCTTCTAGTTTATAAAAAGTATCCAAAACAAGTTGATCTAAATCTGGATGTATAGCCACCTTTTTTTACTCAATGAATTGAATAAAACTAGTGCTTATTACAGTTTCATGAATTGAATTTTCTGATTTGGTTCTAAAAAATGAAAGCTCAAATGACAGATCAACCTGAATATCCTCTAAACTTGATAATTCCTCGGGGAGTGAATTTGCTTTAACTAACTGGCTACTACTTGCTTGAGTTTCTACCTTTTTTGGTTTTCTTAAAATTCTGTTAAGGTCATCAACTATTGTAGCAGGATTTGGATCTGGATTTGCCCTGGTGTACTGTGTCCTTTTAGGAGCCAAAATTTTAATTTTTAATTATTTAATGAAAGTTTTTCAACAACTCTAAAATGACCTTAAGGGGCAATAGATAAGATTTAAAATTTTCTGAAAGTTTTATTACACTGAGGACTATCTCGAGTATGGTCGCCAATATGTTGTCACTCCAAAATTTCTCTAGAGTTATTATGAAATAAATGATAGAGGTAACCACAAACCTACTTTGGAGATTAGGATCTAGCATTCCTAATACTCAGAGAGGGATCTCTCTTTATGATTTAACTTTGTTTTAGTTATTTGATTTTAGGCTAGTTATGATGGGACTTGGGTTTTTATTTGGATTTGGTGGTGGAATCACCGACTTAAATGGATAGAGGGATTTCTCTTACCATTGTGCTATGGCGTCAAGTGTCAAGTAAATAGGACTGGATCAAGTTCGAAAAATAGTGTCTACAGGGCAAGGTAGCTAAGTAATTTCAAATCTTAAGGCTAGATGGTGAAGTTTGATTTCAATTGGATCCAAAGAGAAATTAAGGGTTCCTTAGACCGGATTATGAACGAAGTGAAAGAGGTCAACCAGGATTGGAGAGCAATTAAGAATTCTTAGATTCGGATATTGGAATAAAACATTAAAATGATTAACTTTCCAAGATAGAATGTACTTAAACAAATTTTGTAATATCATTCTAGTTAATTCATTCAATTCAAATAACATGCAAGTTTGTGAAATACATAATAAAATAACAACTTGACAAGAGAAAAGACTTCATTGAAGTAGCTCAACACATGAATCTTGTAATGCAATCTCTTTATTACTCAGTCCAGTTTGTTGACTTGAAAAATTGGTATGATAACCCTCAGGTTTCAAATAAATAGAACTATAGAAACGTCTAGCAATCCACCCTCAATACTTCGAATTATGAAGTATTTATACAAAGATAGTTTACAAAATAACCAAAACTATCTTGGGAATTAATCTAGGAAAAAGAAATATCTTCATGCAAGAAGATAGAGACAAATGTTCAACTATTATATGTTTTCCCTGTTTATTTGGTTGTGTTGTCTCTATGCTTTGATGTTTTGCTGTTTATTCTTTGTCTTGCTGTTGGTTTTCACACTAGCTATTCTTTTTTACTTTTCCCTTTTAACTGATACACTTTCACCTGATACTCTTTCCTCTGGTTGATCTATCACTTTTCTTTCACTGTGTTGTTTTCACTTTTACTGTGCATTTTTACAGTAGGTCATTTAACTTTTTCCATGTGTCTGAATCTTGTAATTGAATATTTACCATCCTCTTGTATATTTCATCTGCTTCTGTGTACTTGTGCAAAGTGGGTTTGCCCACAAAAAAGGTGTTTTACCTCATGCTGGAGGTAGAACAGCTTCTCAAAAGTTTGGTACAGAACCTTTCCTGTAGGCATCCCCTTCATAGAGAAATTATTCGCTTGATCTCTTGCCACCTCTCTGATTCTCTTCTTGCAGTCTTCCTGTGGCATCACTTTGTGATTTATCACTAAGGGATTTGGCAAACCTTTTTGCTTTAGAGCATCAAACTTAACCATGAACCTGTCTATACCCAGTTGGATGTCTTGGCATTTGTCTTCAAGGTTCATCATTAAATTCCACTTGGTGAGCACCTATTTCACCTCTACTGTGGTTCCAGTCCTGTCAGGTATGTCCAGCTCCTACAAATCATATTTGTTTTTATAGTTAAAGAAATTGATTATTCTAGTGGCTTCTTCTAGCATGTCTCCCAGTTTAGCCTTAATTCTCTGAATTGCTTTTGTAGCCTCTTTAACTAAATCATTTTATGAAAATATGACTTGAATGGATGGAAAAATATCATTGACAGAGTCAATGATATTGGCCCATAACTGTTCTTTAGCTTGGTCAAGTGGCTCCTTTAATGTCAATTCTTTTTCGAAGCTCTTTATTTTTTCAGTCAGCCTGGTTGACTTCTTAACTTCATCCTTGTGCATAATTGGTGCAAGTTTATTCTCATTCTCTAGACTTGTTATATTTTCCTTAATTTTATTTATCTTTGTGATTTGAATGGACATGTCCTCCATTGTTTTGACCAATTTTCTTACTTCATCACTTGGGTGAGTTGCTGTTGTTGTTGAACCTATTGCTGATGTAGATGCTGTTGCAACTGGAAGTGCTATAGCCTATGTAGGATCCAATGAAGCTGCCAAGGTTGATGGAACTTCTATAGTGACTGTTGGAATGGTAGTGGTAGTGACTGTCTCAAGGCTGACATGTTTTAACTGTATCAAACTATCCAATTACTTCTACATTTCCTTTAACTGATCATTTGATTGGAGGATGAGGTCCATCATCTCCTCTTGTTGGGTCTGGCTTTCAAGGACCTCCTTGGTCTATGGATTCTCTTAATGAGGCAACTTCAGCTGCTATTTTAAAGTAGCAATATCCTCATTCTTCTTCTTTATTAATTTGTCTGCAGCTTTGACATCATTAGGATTATACCCAAGCTCAATGACCAAGTCTTCCAGTGATTTGATTCTATTGTCCTTGGCCTGTGAGGAGACCTTTTCAAGATTGTACTGTGTTGTGATATTATCAAGTGAGCCTTGGAGTTTGTGCACAACCATAGCTTTATTTGTCATGGTGGAATAGATCATCTCACCTGCCTATTTGTGAAACTCAACTTGGTCAATAGGGTCAACATCCCTAGCCAAAAATTCAAATTAAGTTTTCCTATATGTTTTGGGCTGATGGACTATATGTTGTATGAATGTCATTTGCATCTTCCCAGTCTTAATGTCAAAGGCTGACATTAACCTATTTTGATTGGCAAGTGTTTTCTTGAAGTACTGGGCATAAGTCTCAACCTTCAATGCCTCATTCCTCAACTTAATTTCCTTGTACTTTTCTTTAATATCTTTCTCTTTAACCATAAGCTTACTAGATGAAGAGACTTCAATGCTGAGCTGTTTCTCAATAAGTTGGGTGTTTGAGGTAGAACGTTGGTGTGTTTCTTCTGAAGCTGTTGATCTTTTATTCCTTCCAACCATAGCTTCAGTGTCAGTGATTTCCATTGTGGTGTCTTCTTGTTCAGTTACAAGATTAATCTTGGACCTTTTCCTGTAACTGATCTCAAATTGGCCATCTGTGGTTTCCATGGCTGAACTAGAACCTTCTTCCCTGGTTCTTTTTGCATTTCGGTCTTCATTGGTTGGATTTTGTAAAAGAGGAGGAATATTCATTTGTTCTTCTATGGCTAGAACCCGTAGAAAGGAACTAGTATCAATCTTCGTTTCCACATCTATTAATGTATTCTCCACATCTACTACAGTAATGTCCATATCTATCCAAATGTTTTCCAACCATTCTGACTGGTTGTCAAATCTCTCAATGTCTGGCCTAGGATGATCTATGAAAGGACCCAATTTGACTTTGAGCCTTAGTTTATATATGACTCCATGAGGGTCATATTGCCACATAAAATTGTTCTTGAAATTCATCTGCTGCAAAATTTTATCCGCCTCTGGTCTAGTTTCCCTATTATTACAAATAAAGGGACCCAATTGGTTTTTCATTTTGATCTGGGTATTCTTCCTAGATAATAGTAAATTGACTTCATTAGAGTTTATAATCTTCCTAAAGTATTATAATGCAAATATCCTCATGGGTAGGTATTTGGGTAGTTTTTAGGGAGCTATTTGGCATCCATATATCCTTACCTTTATGTGGTACTGGTATAAATACAAATCTCCCACTCTAATGTTCTTTTCCAATTGTAAAACTCTTTTAATCTCCTGACTGATCATCGATTGATAACTACTGGTTAGTGTGTTCATTACTGGGTGCACAAATGAATCAATGAAGTCTTTATAGGAAAAAGTAGTGGAGTATTTTTGGATCAATGGTGTCCACTAGATGATTGATATTGGATTTCCTTCGGTTTCTGACTTCTAAATGTTGATTGGAAACTTTTCTGACTCATAATATAAGAACATGTGAAACAAAAATGAAGAGTATTTGAACACTTTCTCATTTTGTAGTGTGATGAATTTTTCATCAATTCGGTCTGCTATGATCTGAGCATAGTTATAAATTGTAGTAGGAGGCTTTCTTGGGCAAAAGATGGAAAGGAAAGCAAGGACAATCTTATCCACATGTTCGTCTGTGGTGTACCCTAGAATGCAAGAGATCATGGTTATAATTTGTCTGCCTCTCTTAGAAAAAATGGTGGCAGCATATGGAGGACCATTTGTTGGAGTATGAGACTCCTCTATGGTGAAGGTTTGAAAAATTTGAGACTTCTTGGGAAGGTCTAGTTTGATATACAGTTCAAGTAAGCCTTCAATGGAGAATGGGGTCTCATTGGGGCCTGGATGGATTTGCAACATTTGCTTAATTGATTCTGTAGTAATGGTGAATAAAGCTTGTTGGTCAGGGGCGACTATGGCTCTTTGACTGGGAATGTAGCAAGCTTGGCAGAAGTGGATGATTTCTCGGAATGGGTGTACTTGGACTCCCATAGGTGAATGTCATCATTACGGGTCGAAAAATTGTCTTTACTCCAGTAGTGGAGTTTTAGTAGGTAGGAAGGGGAAGTAGTGTCCTTGATTTGAAATTCCCTGTTGGCTAATGCAAGGTAGTCAATATCCAGGTGAGGGGTTTGCAGGGGTCTTACATCTAGAGAAGTTTGGGAAGGCATAATTGGGTTAATTCAACTGAATTAGTCTTTCTGTGGCTTTGGGAGTGAGGTCAGAAACTCTGGAACAGTGGGGAGGGTAATAACAGTCTGTAAAGAAGGGGTTTGGGTGCACAATAGGCTTCCCTTTAGTTTAGGAAAGTTTTTAAATTAATTTAATTAATTAACCATTCAATAATTATTGTGCATTTTACAAATTCATAGGGTTGTTCTAGTTTTTCCAAGAATACCTGGAAATTGACGATTTGGTGTGTAGACAGGTTTCTGTGGTAGCTGTAGAGGGCACTAAGGCTTGAATTGGCTATTTTTCTGCTTCAATGTGGTGTCTATGGTGTCTTTAGGTGGCAAAAGGTGGCTAAATTGGTCGCTTAGAGGTTCAGGGTGTCACAATTGGCCAAATAGAGGTTTAAACAAAAACAAGTGAAAAGAGTAAAATATGGCATTTTTGGCTTTTTAACCCATAATGGTTACATTTTAGTGTGAGTATTATTAAATGAATAATACTTCAATTTTATGAATAAAATAAATATTTTTTTTCACTATTACAACAATACATATATATATATATCTATATATCTATATATCTATATCTATATCTATATATATATATAATGAATTAGAATCCAATTCCTTTAAATGGGAAAATAAATTCAATAAAAGGCAAAAATCGATACTTATCTTGTAAAGTAGGGAAAATTTAAGGAAAAAAGATACGATATTGTAAAGTAATGGGAAAAACTATATATATAATATCATAACAATAAGGATAAAATAAAAATTTAAACATATAATTATATATATTTATTATATATATATATTATTAATTATATATATATATTATATATTATATATATATATATATATATATTATATAATTTTTATTATATTTTATTTTATTTTTTTAATTATAATAAAAATATTTATAATTTTGAATCCCTGTCTTTCCGTGTTTTTTTAGATAAATCTATCCTATAGTACTAGGGAAAAAATATATATATAAATAATATTAGGAAAAATAAATATATTACAAATAAACACTTTTTCAAGTTAAAAATCTATTGTCATTATATATATTAAAAATTTGAATATGTAAAGTGGTATAGTTATTCATTACGACATAAATTTTGTTGGTGGAAAATTGTTGAAAATTTTAGTAAGTTACTTGATGTAGTTATTCATTATATTTTTAGTTTTTGGATATAAATTTTGTGGAAACTAAAGCAACAAGTAATTATGTTTATTTATGATATAATTTGAGTTTTATTATACAATCTAGTGTGAAAGTAATTATGCTTATTTATGATATAATCTGAGGTTTATTCATGTGTAACTATGTTTGTCTATTATTAAAGTTGAAAATTTTGCTCATGATTTCACTCAAATTATAAATTTTACAAATTTAAAACAAAAATTTAATAATAATACAAATATTTAAAAGGTTAAATTATGTTTTATTTATGATATAATCTGAGGTTTATTCATGTGTAATTATGTTTGTCTATTATTAAAGTTGAAATTTTGCTCATGTTCACTCAAATATAAATTGTAAAAAATTAAAAAAACAATTACAAAAAGAATATCTTAAATTACTGTTTCCGTTCAATAAAGAAATTGCAATGAAGAAATTGGATCCCTCTCGGCTTATATTAAATCCATATTTAAGATGAATCTTTTTAACAAAAAAAATATATATAACTAAATAATAAAAACAAACATATAAAATTCTTACCTTGAATGTAAACCTTCCCTTCTTACCCTTCTCCATGATGAAGTAATAAAATCCAACTTTTTATATGGATACCCACCTTTACTCTCTAAAAACTAATAAAAAATGTGCTTTCAATAAAAATGTGAGTTAGTGAATAAATATATGAGTAAAACATATTCTTACTCACTAACTTTGGTTGAAAGAGTAGTGAATAAATATATGAGTAAAGCATATTCTTACTCAATAACTTTGGTTGAAAGAGTAGTGAATAAATATATAAGTAAAACATATTCTTACTCAATAACTTTGGTTGAAAGAGTAAATATCTCATTCAAAATGTCTAAATTATCAATTTTATAAATTTTTGTAAAAATGAAGTTTAAAAAAAAAATAATATTATGCTATAAAATATTATGTAAATATTGTAATTTAAGGTTTTCTTAATGAATTAAAATTAATAGTATAATAACCAAAGGCTACACCATAGCTTGTACCCGCCACTTAGTTTAAATATAACTTTAATTAAACAAAAAAATAATAAAGACAAAGATTCCATCACAAAAATAAAACAACTAATAAAATACAATTATATTGTAGAATGTCATCACCAAAAATTATGAAATATTAATTAGACACCAATAGAAATAGAAATTACTAAACAACTCATAATAAGACCTCATCACCTTACAAGTAAATAAATTTAATTAACAATAAAAATAATAAAAATTGAATTTCCAATATTAAACTATAGATAAACCGCATAAATTTTTGATAAAAAACCCTGAATGCTTAATACCACATCTACAACGAAATATAATAATACATTTTTTAAAATATTAATATAAACGATAAGACTTAGAATAATTATTGATATAACCTTATATTAAAATATAGATCATGTGGGTACAAAAAGTTCCAAGCATATTAAATATTGGTGTTAATTAAGTCTCAAACAAACCAATAACTATATTTATTTATAATATAATTTAAGCATTTTCTAATTTTTTTTGAAATTTTAATTCGTTGAAAATGCCTCTAACACATGGTTGATGTACGTACGATAGAAATGAATATCAATTAACTTGTGTAGATATTATTTCTAAACCCGTGAATGCTCCCAAACAAAATAGCTCCACATCCTAAACCCGTGAACGGTCCGAAACAGAGAAGTCCACAATTCGATTACAACATCGAACGAAATATAGTCCATTGCCGCTGCAACATGTTCCGTGCGACGTACGTTTAAATACATCATATAATTGTAATTTCGATATATTTTCAAATGAGCGAATTTTTACCACTCATTTATAAATAACATTACAAATTTATTCATCCTGGAGTATGTCGTAAAACTGTTTCTGCTTGGCTAAGAGCTCCTCTTTGTCGGATGTAAGGAAACAGCTTAACGGTCCAAGATCCAGAGGCATCTGGCAGGAGTGAAACCCGCTCCTCTTTGTCGGATGTAAGGAAACAGCTTAACGGTCCAAGATCCAGAGGCATCTGGCAGGAGTGAAACCCTGCTCCCTTACGGACCACCAATGAGTTATTACAGGTGGTGTGGTTTTCCTTAATAACAGTGATGAGTCAAATCCGACATTTACAGATCGCAACCACATACTGCTGTCCTCACTGTTGGTTTGACACCTAAATTTAATAGGTTTTACCACCTTTAAAAAAAAAAAAAGAAAGAAAAAAGATTACAAATTTATTTGCATCATCGTAAGAAAAAAACAAAAAACCATTTTATTTATAAAATTTAAGATTAAAATTTTTACACATTTAATGGTTAATATAAGGGGGAGATTTGATTTAAAAAATCAACGAAAACGTGAAACATTTACTTTAAAAAAATAGTTTTAAAAATTTAACATAAAAATATGTTGTTCATGTATGCTGGGAAAGATAGCGGCTACTATGGTTTCTATAATTGATTGATCTATAGTTAATATTGGTGATTCAGAAAATAAATATTGTAATATTATGGTAAATTTTATGTAAAAATGCATAGGGTTAGAAGATTTTTGTGGAATTTGCTAGCATGTAATTTTTCGAATTATTTTTTCTATATTTCTTTACTCACTATTAAATTAAATTTTCATCATTACATAGAGTAATTTTAGGAATAAAATAATAATTACATAACTATTAATAACCACTATTATAGCATATTAACATAACTTCCTGTTGCAATTTTGCATCATTTTCATGATTGTTTAACTAGGCTAGTTAATCACATAGATGATAATGTAAATGTCAAGGCATGCAAGGAAATAATATCATTAGAATGGCGCAATAGGCAAGAACATCATTGAACACCGTTATACCCTAGAAACCTTGTAGGGAAAAACCAGCAAATATTTAATTTTATTAAACACTTCGTAAGGACTCAATGGCTATAAGTGAGTCTATCCTTTGACCATTGTCATAAAATCTTACAAAGAAATATCATTTCAAATACAACATTAGTAGGTATGAGCTATTTCATTAATCATGGTATCATTTACCCACAAATCCTCAAACATTATGCCTTTGTGGCTTGGATGCTTCCATCATTAGATTATTCTGCAGTTGACATTCCTCAATTTTCATGAACCATTAGATCTTTTCCTGTCATAATGTTTAACATAATCTATCATTTCAATAAGTCACCATCCTTCCCCACCATTGCTACCATCAACAAACTTTTTATATCATGATTAGATAAAATAGATAAAATATTAATCAATAAATACTCTTTATGAGTGATGTTTCTAACATCTTTTCACGTGCATAAATAAAATGTACACAAAGTATCGAGACACGCCTCTTTTAATAACACTGCAAATGCATTAATTAAAAGTACATGTCACATGTTGGTCCATCCATATCTCACATGCATAAGCTAATTACATAAAGATCACTGAAGCATGCTCACTTATCCCTAATTCACATGCAATATAAGAAAATGAGTATCACTATCTATTCACGTATGAAGAGGGAAACACTTCCCAAAAGACAAGGATCACAACTAATCTTATTTCTTTACAAAAGAACACATTCTTTTCCAACAGGAAAATGACTACAACTGACCTTATTCTTTTAAAGGAAACTAGCACATAAACTAGAACTGACCTTATTATTTTAAAGGAAACTAACATAGAAACTATGGCCTTTGTGCATAACACAATCGTTAATATTCTTAAATCTAAATATATAATATTTTCCAAAAAAAAAAGGCTAACACAATATTTTTTTTCATGAAAATACATAAACGTTTCCCAAAATAAAGTTTACACTATAGTTGTTATTCTTGCATGTAGATACATAATCTTTTCTCAAAAGAAAGCTAACACAGTAGTTATTATTCTTGCACGCAGATACATAATATTTTCTCAAAAGAAAACTAACATAATATTGCATGAACATGCATAATCTTTCTCAAAGAAATTTATCCTAATAGCCACTCTTTTTATGCATGCAAATATATACTCTTGTTTAAAAAAAAAAGCTAGCATAATAGCTATTGTTTCTGTGTATATAAAACACATATTCTTTTCAAGAAAACCAACATGGGTTCTTATCTCTATATGCACAAGATTCATAAGTAAGTTTTCAAGAAAATAATCTTGGTTCTTATCATTTCATACACAATAATTCATACGCAACCTTTCAAGGAAATAATTATGATTGTTTCATGCACATAAGATGCATATGAAATTTTTCTCAAAGTTAAAGTATCTTTGGACCCAAAAATATTTTCAAGAATCAACCTTAATGAATCAAATAAAATAATTTGTATTTTACCTTGCAATTTTTCTTCCAAGAATGACATGGATACTTATCTTTTATATGAAATACCATTGACATATTTTCAAGAACAATAATATATGTACACATACCTCCAAACTTATGATTAGCCTCTCACCGATTGTCCTTGGGAGTGCACTAAATTTGCAGGCTTACAACATCCCTATACGGAACTTCCCATTGTAAAGTAATGTCCCTTTGAACCATTCACCTCACCATCTAGCATTGATTCATAATCAACATCCCTCGATCGCATAACCATGCCAAATAGCACATATACTCTTCTTTTCTTTTTGAGGTTTGTGTGATAAATTTCAAAGTAGGGAATGAATGAATGAATAGACGAGTCGAGTTGGGAAATGCCAACCCCCCAACAACTAAATGTGACCTTTGATGAATATCTACAATGTATGTTCCTTGTGTCCTCCTCAAATGCCAAGAATATGGATTTTTTAGTTACTCTCAATTCAACTTTGATTAAAGAGAGCAATATGAATGCATATTCCCTCCTTCAATACAAGACAGAAAGGCCAATAAAAACTAGGACAAAGATCCCTTCTTCATGTTGCAAAACAACTTATCAGATTATTTTACAATGGACAAAGAAGGAAAACTTTAATTCCATCATAAATTATATTATCCTTTCAATACAATAAATTCAACGTTTTCATTACAATGACGATATGGAAACCTTCAGTTCTTGGTCCTTCTCGACAACACTCACTTTGTCCGCAAATCTGAAAACGTCCAGTTGACAGAGAAAATTTGGAAAGTTCACCCTTTTTTAATAAACATCATCTCCTTTAAGAGACACACCAAGAATCCTTTTCTTGTTTCTTTCGAAGTCAGTTGGGTGGTTATTATACAACCCTAACCGAATTTGGGTGTTGAACGTTCCTAAATCTTTGATTTATTTATTTTTTAGAACGATTAAATATTGTGTTTTAGCAATATAGGGATATTACAAATATATTTCTATTAAAAGAATGGTAACCTAAGCCACTGTTCCATGCTAAAATATAGATATGTTCTTCTAGTTGTCTAGGAAGCTCCACCCTTAATATTCTTATGGAAAAGGATGCCTTTAAGGCTGGAATTTTTTTTAGAAAATGGTTTGGTATGCAGATTCAATGGGTTTTGGTTGCGATTCTCCAATCTTCAAAATGGATCTTTGAAATGTGGAAATCCCTATTGACGGATGATCTAAATCTTTACGCTTTGGTTCAAAGTTTTTTAATTGTACTTTTTGATAATTTGAGGATAAGCAGGATATTTTTAAATCTAAGCCCTAGTTTTGGGGCAATGTTGGCAGTTTCATGCAACCCTACTCTCCCACCTTTGATCCAGTAATGACAACAATCTCTAGGACTTCTATTTGGGTAAGAATTTTGAACCTTCCCCTTCATTTTTGGATCCTCCCAACATTATCTTCCATTCGTAATGCAATAGGGAAGGTTTATTGATGCAATTTAGAAGAAAAAAAATATTAAAACATGCATTGAGATGTATTTCAAAAAGGGTTTTCCTGTCGCTTGACCACTCGAGACTACGTGATTAGAAAAATTATTACGAAAAATGAATCATTTCAATGTAGAGCATGCAATGAAACAAGACATGTAATCAAATATTTCCCAAAGTGTTTACAAATAACAAAGTCTAGAAAAATAATTGGAGGTCCATATGGTGGGAAGGAGCTCATACCAAGAATCACATGGTATATAAAGAAAAAAGACCTAGGTAAGAAAGAAGCAAAGGAAAGATAAGAACTTCTATTATTAAAGAAGATTTGTTGAAGACAATAGAAACTAACTAGGAAGAAGTGCACAAGGACCCACTAGGTTCAATGATAGTGGGAGTAAAATAAACCCCAATGAAAGCTAGATCCCATGTGAATCCCCAAGAAAAAATGTTGGAGAAGAAACTCCTTGGACAAACCAGGTAGATAAGGAAGAAACTGAAGACATTAAGGTGCATTCATCAAAGGGTGATCCATGGGATCCAACAACAAATGTGGATTGGATTAAAGTAGGGAAGAAAGGGAAAAACATTTGGCTAAAAAAAAGAGAATGAAGCAAAATTAAATAAAAAATATTAGCAAAATAGAATGTAAATGCATTTTGATTTTAGGAATATTTTGGAATTTTTTTAGTTAATGGAACTAAATTTTTTGTTTCATGGCAACAATCATTTGAGGGATTAGATTGAGTCTCCCTACTTAATGAATCTCAAACCAACAAAGAATATTAGAACTTTTGAATAAATATAACCATTATTTGGAAAACAAACATAAAAATAGTTGAAAAATAAAAATTTAAAAATTTAAAATAAATTTAAATAATTTTAAGCATTAACATATATATTACAATCAACTAAAGTTTTGTTATTTAAAAAAAAATTAATACTTACCATGTATTTATAGTAAAATGTAAAAGATAAAACATTAATTATAAAAAAACATTATGTTCTTATTAAATCGTTAATTAAAATTCCAATGTCATTATAATTACACAATATATATAAAGGATATATATATATTAAGTAAGTAAATAAAAATAAAAAACATTAAATCTAATTAAAAAATTTATTTAGAATAAATTTGTTAATAAAAAATTTCAGATAAATAACTTCGTATTACCTAAAAAAACTTAATTTAACAATTTTTTAAATTAAATCTATTTTTTATTTATTAATATCCTATAATATTAATATATATATATATAAATATATAGTTGGCATAATTATCTATTATATTGAAGGTTGAAATGAACACTCCACTCCATTCATCATTAAAAACAAAAATAAACTTTCATACCCAGTTTTTTCTATACGTAGATATTTAACTTAATTCCTGAGCATGCCTCAATGTGGATGTTTGGACGATGGAAATCAATATCAATTGACGTGTCCATATCCTAACCCAAACAAAATAGCTCCACATCCTAAACACGTGAATGGTTCCAAACAAAAAAGTCCAAGCTCTGAAATTTAGTCCATTGGGGCTGCCAACATGTTTCCTGCCACGTAGGCTTGAACACATCATATAGTTTCGATAACACGTGATACAGTTTCGATAAACTTTCAAACACAGATAATTTTTAACAAACGATCTATTAAATAACTGATTATTATTTAAAAAAAATAAAATATAAATAAGATTCCAAATTATTAATAATAAATTAATTAAATTTTATTATTAATTGAAAATATATTCTGGTATATTTTTTTTATTCATAAAAGGTCCAAATATATTTAACAAAAAGTAATAAATAAAATTAGAATTTTCATGTCCATTTATTTATAGAGTGGTAGTGGTTGGTATAATTTTAATATTAATTGTCATTTAATAATTTCAATTTTTATTATAAAGATTTTTAATTTGTAAATAGCATTTGTTAATAATATTAAGGATTAATATCATGAATTTATCAATCACATGTTTAAAAAAAAATAGTCATTTATGTGACCTTTTCAAATACGATAATTTCAACATATGTAATATTACTATGAATATTATAAATATTTAAAAGCAATTGAAATTTATCGAAAATAATTATGTCTTTTCATACTTTTCAATTGAATTAAATAATAAAATATCATATCTAGAAGTATTAAATTTGGTTTCCATTTAATTTTTATTATTTTCTATTGAGTTTTTAATGTGTGTGTGTTTCAATTTTTATGATTTTTATTTTTATTTTGAAAATGTGAGATGTACCATGTAGTAATTGTTTTGATGGTTACTATGGATTGATGTTCCTCCTTATTTACCAACATATTGTTAAAATAAATTCTACCACAACTACATCAATATTTCCAGTCATCCATTTAATATATTGAGTCAAGATCAATAATTCTTTCTTATATTTGAATATAGAGATGATGTGTAATGCCATAGATATCAAATTCACATGTCACATTTAACAAATATATATATAAATCTATATATTATATATATATATATACATATATATTATATAATAATATATAGATAATATATATATATATATATAATTGATATATATATACATAATATTTTAATATTGGTTCCAAATAAAACATTTCAACTTCATTTTTTTTTAATTTATGTAAAAAGTAATTAAAAGGAAAAAAAATATTATGATTATGATTAAATTATATCATCAAAAATTAAGAGGGAAGTGGCTTCTAGCTTAAGTGGGCTACATGGTGTTCACATCAAATTTGACCACATAATTTATTGTGATAATTAAATTATGAGAAATTTGAGCTCATAGTAGAGAAAAGAGAATTGAGTAGCCTCACATTTTAGTTAGGCTTTCTCCATTACGGATTTCCCAAGGAAAATTTTATGTCGATTTTCGATAGTGTGTGTATTTCTTTCTATTCTATATTTCTTGTAGTTCAATAAATTTACTCATTTAAGCATAAAAATAGAAATAATTGATGTGACCCAGCCCACTTGGCACACACTTTGCACTTTATACGTGGATGGGAAGGTTTACGTGGCGAACAAAAATCTTATGTCCGCGAGATTTTGTGAGAAGTTGGTAGATGGGGAGTTAATGCAGGGAGTAAATACCCTGTACTCCACCTCGAATTGCTCCCTTTCACCTTCGCGCCTTAACCCTAATCCTTTACGGCATTTCTCGATTGTTCTTCGTTGTTTTCGCTCTGAGTTTGTTTTGCTCCAACCGAGGGTTTCTTGGTTTTCTCTGCTATATTGTCGTATGTTCTATTCTGTTGATATGTTCGGCTCCTGGTGCTGTAAAAGAACTCGACTCCTCCGCTATTCAACCTGTTTGTAAACTTAATGACAATGGCATTTGGTGTTGAAGGTTGTTCGGCCTGGTTCTGTGGCTTGACTTCGGTAAGTGGTTTTATTCTTCTCTCACTTGCGTGCGTAGATTCCTGAAAGTATTTTTAAGCTCTGGTTGTGATTATTATATTTTTGTCGTCTCTGTAAATGTCGTGGCTCTTTATCGGGGTTTTGGCAGTCGTTGATAGAGGTCGTTGTGGTTTTGCTATGTTCTTTTCGGGATGTTACTATCTCTGGTCCCAGTCTGGTTGAGTGTTACTTGCTAGCTGTTGGTTGGGTTTCTCACGGTGCGGCACTGTGTTTGCCTGCGAGCACAGGACTTTTCGGGTGCACGTCCTTCGTTTGAAACAGGTGAATGCTCTTGTCCTTGTTTCAATATGGCTTGCCTTCTCGTTCTGGGACTAACCCACTTTGTTCCTTTGGTCAACAGTTACTCTAGCTCTTCAGGATGTCATACAGTTTTGTTTGGCCGCACTCTCCAGGTAAATTTCTCCGGGTTTTCATTTCTTTACAGGCATTCACAGTTTCCTTAGATTTCCCGTCTTTGTGTCCATTCTAACATACATGAATTAGTGTTTTGCAGGTCTCTGTTGATGACCTAGACGACGTGTCTTCCAGCGCTTAGTTTGTACACTCGTTTCTTTTTCTGGGTAGGCATGAAACCCCAATGTTTGGTTGTAGTTTAGGTTGATGCTAAAGACCCATCTTCTGGTTCAAGTCCTTGGTCGCTGTATGCATTTACTCGACTGTATTTGTTTTCCACTTGCTCTTGTATTATGTGTATAAGAGTTGGGATCCACTTGTTGGTTGATTTTAGTCAAACCCTGGTTCTGAGTTTTCTGATTTACAAGCTTTTCTGACTATATGTCGTACTCTGCTCTGTTTATATATTAGCGGACTTTGTCTTTCGTAGTATTTGTTTGGCTCTACCAATGGTCACTGTAATTGCGGTCCTTCGATGGTTTAAATGAAAATTATGAATAGAAAAGAGAATGTACAGTTTTTTTTACCTCTGCGCATTTGTATTCCGGATTGTTGGTTGTTCTTTATGTCTTCGAATGTTGGAAAGTTGTGGATATTCATATGCAAATTCCTCGCCTTCGTCTCCTAAATATTTATACTGGAACTCTTATTCAACTGTGTACGAAATGAATATATGGTTGTCGGTTGTTGTGACTATGAATCACTGTGACTTCGTCTGCTTGCTTAATATTTGACTGCGACTCATTGTTTGAACATTTGCAATAGTAAACTGATAAACATTATTTGTATGACAATTTATTAGATCGTAAGGAAAGAAAAATTCACTTAGGCAAATATTTGTAAAAATGGTACAGATGGACAAATAGCTTTCTGTTTGAATGCTCTGAATGTTTCTATTTCTTTTTCTTCTCAATCAACCCAACTCCACTCAACTAAGCCTCTATCTCTTAAATTTGATTTGTTTTTATAGCTCTCTATTTTCAGTTGATGTTTACTGTTAATCCAACTGATACAAAATATGGTTACAGAAATACTACTTTTGTTAATAACTATAATCATTTGGCATTCCAAGACTTGTAGGAACAGTTGGCTCTTATTTCCCTAATTTAATGGACCATTCCCTAACTAATAATTGAGCTATAGTAATTCTAACTAAAAATAAAAAAAGAGATGTCTAAATTCACTGACTTTGTAAAACAAACTAAAAGAAAAATTATTTCCGTAAGAATTAAACAGTCCAATCGATCACTAGCTTTTGAACCTAGTTGGAATTCTTTTTGTCCAATTACGGTGAGCTAGATGCTCCTGCATCAGGCTCCTGGGGTGAGAAGAGATCATGACTCTGGTTCATGAGCTCCTCAACCGATGTTCCTGTCCGTTCAATCTGCCTGGCGTCAAGCCAAGAGCTGTCCTCAATCGGACGGTCCTTCCACTTGACCAGGTACTGAAAATAATTTTTTCCGCCGAGTATGTCTAACTACCTGAGTTTCGAGGATGCCTTTGATCTCAGGAGGTTGGACATAAGGCATCTGTCTTTTCCCTCCAACAGATTGCCTGTATACGGAAACAGATCTGCCACATTGATGATAGGTGATATGCCTACTCCAGGTGGTAGTTGTATTTCGTAGGCATTTGCCGAAAACTTTTGCAAGATCTTACAAGGCCCTATCTTTTTGTACTTCAGTTTATTGTACGTACCCTTAGGGAAACGTTCCTTATGCAGGTGTACCAAAACTTTGTCTCCTACCTAAAAATGGACTTCTCTTCTCTTTAGATTTGCATGTTCCTTATATTTTGAGCTGCTGTCCTGTAATTTTACTTTCACCTGTTCATGTAAATCCCTCATTGCATTAGCAAAATCTTCTCCATCTGCACTTCGTCATTCCTGTAAACCAAGATCTCGAAGTTCATGCACTTTACGAGGGTGCATGCCATATAGGATCTGAAAGGGACTGAGACCCTTGCTACGATTTGGCGAATCATTGTAAGCAAACTCTGCTTGCGCTAGCACTCAGTCCCACATCTGAGAATTCTCCTTGATTAAGTTGCGTAACAGATTTCCCAAACTTCTGTTCACAACCTCTGTCTGCCCGTCGGTTTGCGGGTGATAAGCAGAACTGTAGCTTAATTGGGTGTTCATTTTTTTCCATAAGGTATGCCAAAAATGTCCCGTGAACTTCACGTCTTTGTCTGATAGGATGGTTGTTGGTAACCCGTGTAG